>VVHJ01063528.1:73949-87116 GCA_015107715.1 Tylochromis polylepis | reverse complement strand
TTAAAAATAAAAAAAATTTAAAAAAAAAAAAAAAAAAAAAATCTCGCCAGCTAAAATACAGCGTTAATTCAGTGGCACAGCACACTTCATTACAAATCTGAGAATTAGAACGGAGCATTCCAAAAGCAAAAAAAAAAAAAAATGCATAGGCTTTGACAATCATCAGACTCTTAAAGACTTAAAGACTACTGCTTCATCATGCGTAGCTGCTGTTAGCACCACTCCAGTCTGTGTTTACAATGCTGCTTTACGTTTCAGGAGGCTCAGTATGTGAGAGGACTGAGGATGAAGAGGCGATCCTCCTCCTTCCTGATCCACTTCAGCAGTTTGTTGACAGCGGCGAACGCCAAGGCCTTAGTCGCCAGCGGACTAAAGCAGAGGTAGAGCTCGAAGCCGCTTGTCACCTGCAGGAAAGAAGGCACAATAAGACAAACGGGGCATGAAAAGGCTGCGCGTAGGAGCACGATATTTTACGATTGCTTTGCTTCATTTTCTGTGTGCAAACTCACAGGACCAAACTGACCGGCTGAATTGTTACCTGGAAATAATGAAAAAATTAACAGTTTTAATTGTGTACTACAAAGTGTACACCAGCAAATCAGTTCTGAATCAGTCATGCTGAGTTTGAAAGAATTACTAACTTTTGGGGGAGTTTTAGGATACTGATCTTTATAGTTTTTTTAAAGAATAAACAAAAAAACCCCACAAACTCAAAATTTTAAATGTACTATTTTTCCTGTTAAAGTAGTCCAGAAATGTGGTTTAATGTAAGAAATTATTACGGTCTGTAAAATTACTGTAGCTTACTGCATTTCAGATCAATGACGAATGATTGAAAGCTTAATGTCTGATGTCTTCAGTCAAAACAAACTTTGTACTTGATGGCAGGAGGTTAAAATCTTGCTTATTATCTGTAATATCTATTTTTGCACATTACTGTTACTGTTGTGCAATTATCATTACTGGCACATTTAATAAAAAAAATTTGTAAGTGTTTTATGCACATCTGAAAATCTTACAAAACTAACTATGTAATGACAGTATTTTTTTTTTTGTAACACAATATTTGTAAAGCATTATGCCACATTTAGAATTATGTCCCTTTTTTGACAAGTTTTTTTTTAAATTATCTGTAAGACATGTGGTTAGGAAAAAAAAAAAAAAAAGTGGTCAACAACTTTCCAGAAGTGTCAATGTGGACATCATATTTATTCTTATTTTATGTGCATGTGTATGTGATAGTAATGTGCCGACTTATTGCAAGAGTCTGCAAAAGCAACATGCTAACACAAAGCTAGTGATGAAGAACAAAGGTTATTACAATTAACTAAAATTAAACTTAAAAACTAAAACTAGTTGGGGGGGGGGGGGGGAAAAAACAAAAAAAAAAAAAAAAAAAACACGCCAACCAAAATAGAAATAAGCAGGATCTTCCCCATCTTCTTTGGGCTGGAGGATGCAGCGTTTTCCAAACAGAATTATTTATGGATCATGTTCACATATGGCTTTTTCACTTTATGACAGAGCTTCAACCTGCATTTGTGCATGGCACTGTGAACTGGGTTCACAGACAGTGACTGGAAGTGTTCCTGAGCGCATGCAGTGATTTCCATGACAGAATAATTGCTGTTCACAGCAGCCAATGCCGGTTTTTGGCCTTGTCTTTTGTCCACAGAGATTTATTCAACTTCTCCAGAGTGTTTTGATCATATTAGGTACTGTAGATGATGAGAAACTCAGAGTCTTCACATTTTTACATTGAAGAATATTATTCTGAAGATTTCCAAGAATTTGTAGACACGTTTTTTTCCTGAAACAAATTGTCTATCTAAGACGCTCTTTTTATACGCAGTCATGTTACTGACCTGTTGCCAGTTAGCCTAATTAGTTGCAAAATGTTCATCCAGCTGTTGCTAATACTGCATTATAAATGGAAAAACTGATGTAAAGATTATATCAGCAGTCAAAATTATGTATGACTTTATGTTCTTGACTTTATTAAATGGACTATTGTCCCTAATAAGGCAAATTGTAAAAAGAAAAACAAAAACAAAAAAAGTAAGCTAACTAAATGTGTATGAACAATGTCACCAATCCAGTGTCCAGTGTTTATTTTGTAACTACTGGCAGAAAACCAAATGCTTTTAGAAAAAAAAAAAAAGTTAAAAACAGTAAATCATTTTAAGCAACTCATCTCACAACACTAGACTCACCTGTGCCAGCAAGTTTTCAGTTCCCCTGCAGCGGTAGTAGTAACGGAGAGGTCTGGTTGGATGGTGCAAGCAGCTGTGAAGTTCCTGGTACAAGCTCAGCAGCCTTTCCTGCTCTTCATCAGACTGGTACACCATCGGAAACTCTGGGCTGAAGGTGGAAAATATCCAAGAACAAGGATTTGCACTCATGAGAAATAAATATATATATTTATATAAAAATGCAAAAATCTTTGTATACCAATGATCGTTTTACTGGCCCAGATAGCAATTATTAAATACAAAATCAAGTGTCATCTGCTCTAATGAAGTTATCATTTATGTAAATTTTTCGTAATACCTAAAACATCTGAGCAGATGTGTATATACAGTGAAAGGAAAAAGTTCTTGAATTAACAGGATTAATTACTGTTAAAATACACTCTAATCTTAATCTAAAAATTGCTAAATTTGACAAACACAGTCTAACCACTTACCTGGTGTACAGTCCGGAGCTCTTTGATTTATACAGGAAGTGCCTAAGCTCTGGGATGCCAACCTGCGCCACGGAGTAACTGGGACATTTCACGGCTTCCTTCAGGGCCTGGTAGGCACTACGCTTGCTCAGCCTCTCCATAAACTTCTGCTTGCAGTCGGACATGTTAAAAAAGTCCTCTCGTTCAGTTGAGACCAGAATGAGACAAAGCTGGGACGCAGGCTCCAGGTAAGAAATGTGAGCGTGGAAAAATCCTGCGGTGTTGAACTTTGGCAGACAGATCGGTGTCCAGCCTTCACCTTCTCGGAAGGAAGAGGAGGAACCAACAAGGTTGAAGACCAGGTGCAAGTCTATGTGGTGCAGGAACTGGTCCTTTTTCCTGACCAGGGTGACCAGGCGATCACCGGCCAGCAATATGGAGAATACCAGGTTTTTGGATTTAGCAGCCTGTAGGCTCGATGACACTACGTCCCTGGCAGAGCTGGCCAGGGGCAGGCAGGTGACGGCACTGAGCAGCAGGCCAGGGTCTCGTTCCAGCCGGATCAGCAGGTTGTCAGTGAGATACTCCGAGCCGGCCAGCAAACGCCGCAAGTCGTAGTTCTGCTTGTGCTGGAAGATGTGGTTGAGCTGGGTGAGGGTGAGCAGGCTGACTATCTGGTAGTAGATGTATTGCAGCTCCCGTAACATCTCTTTGTCTGATTGACAGGTGCGTGACACTCCCACCAGGACCAGAGGACTCTTGGTGAGGAAAACCACTTTACAGCCATCTGACACAAACATATTAACAGCAGTTACATTAAGTTACGACATATTTGTTTAGAGAATTAAATGTCGCTGCCAAAGTATAATCTGACCTGCATGGATGGAGCGGATGATGTTCTTCTCAGCCTCGACAAACGACACGAGAGCCATCATCACCCCCATGGTGCTCGACAGAGCCTCTTCCGTGCCGTAGCGAGTGTAGATTGGTTTCCCCGCCTCACTCAGCACAAACACATGTTTTTTGTGGCTCCGCCATGCCTCACTGGACACATCCTCCTCCTTAGTCCTGCTATCTGACAGGTCATTGCTGTGTTGTTCATCTATATTTTGTTCAGCAACAAGTGCCTTGAGCCCCTCTTCATGCTGCTCTTCCAATCTGCCTGAATCAGCGGTCCTCAGGGCTTCTTCTTCAGCTTCAGCAGTTAAATCCTCAAACGAGTGTGCATGGATGAACATAGCACTCTTCTGGCCAGCACCTGTGTTAATGTGGCAATAAATGATGACAAACTTTGTCCATAAAAGAAAAAAGAAGCTAGAAAGGCTCTATATAAATATGAGCACATTACATCACAGGGCAGATATTTCTGGACAGTTCCTTTTGAAAAAACTTAAACAGCCGAGTTTGAATGCTACTTTCTAAAGGACATGGGGCCACTGACCACATATACAACTGCCAAAGTAACCACCAAGTCCTCTTTAAGTGCAATTCTCAGTTTGCAGCATTTACAGACGTTTTCACAATCAAACCTTGTTCCCGTGTAGAAAAAAATAAAATAAAATAAAATGGTGGATTGTTAGCATTAAGCTCATTCTCACTACTGAAAATAATGTGATTGATTAAGTGATGGCATAAGGGTGGAGCATGAAGGAGACAGAGCACATGACCCCATTTGCTTAGCATGAATTCTTCAGACCTGCCAAACACTCAAACACACAGATTTTTTTTGTGCTAGGAAGCAGGCCTTGTGTTTAATGTGCCCGTTTAATTTGCATTCACACGTGCAGCCAGGTAATATAGATGCTGCTTGGCTCAAGGCAGATTCAACACACAATGGAAAGTGGAGATATATACATAATTTAAAAGTTTTCAATTTGTGTTTCTACAAGAGAAAAAAAAAATGGCTGGGTTGGAAAATGTGTTAAATTCCCCAACTTTGCTGGAGAACAAAACTGCTTCCCTGGGCATTCCTGTGGGAACCAACTAGCTGGAAAAGGCATCCAAGACAGATGACAGAGATGAATTATGTACAGTTACAGGACAAGATTTTATCCTTTTTATTTGAAAGACTGATTTATTTTGAACATGGTACGCAACTCTAGAACAATCCATAAAAAAAAAAACCCACAACAACAACAACAAGTTTGATTTGGTCCATTATTGTATTAGTCACACATGTTTTGAATTTAGGTTATTGCACTTCCGAGCTGACGCAGTGAATAAAATGAACAACCTCTGGCCAAAGCTTATCTAATTAGGAGAACACGAATAAAGCAACTGTGATAATGAGCGAGTATGCTAAGACTTCAAAATGTCCTGTTTATCTCCAGTTTGGGAAGAGCAAATCCATGTAGTGTTACATCATCTCTCCCTCATTGTTGGATTTATTCAAGCAGGATGTGATGCAGCGGGCGAGAGCAGCTGCAGGCCAACTTTCATTGTGACAAACTGAAATATTTTCCCCAGATTTTTTCAGTCAACAGATGTTCATATCATTACATTCTCGTGAGAAAACATGGCAGAATTTTCTCCATAAAGGACTGAAGACATAATTGCGTAAACTTCAATCGCTACTCTTACAGTCTACAGTCACAGTCCACAAAAGATATGACGCAAGATCCTTCTTCAGCGTATGAAGAGAATATTGTGGAACAGTAACACAAGCTCTAAAACAGCAAACAATCTGTAAATATATTCACCATTTCTTACATAGACAGGATGTGCATATTCATGCTGTCTCTCACACACAGAGTACTCAGTATACGTTCACCGGACACTGCACAGCTACAACAATGTGAAATAGGGAAGTTCAACTCATGGGAAAGTTTTCAGAAGTGTCACTACTGAAAGAGTGTTAATGTCTTTTCTTCGTGGTACAGTCATAAAAAAGACAATATTCCAGGCAAAGACACTGGAGGGATTTTGTACTTGAAATAGAAAACAGTTGATAATAACTTGTCCCTGCCCTGCCCTGATATTTGACCAGCCCAGCTGGAAGCTTTTATGGTCTACTGTAAACGTTGTGCTCATGTACTGCAATGTTTTTGTAATACAACCCTATGAGGGATTGGCCACAAAGTAGCGTGGCACAATTCTATTCACCCATTGACTTCTTCAGTCCACCGAGACTTACCTGCAGTCTTTGAAATGAGAGCACAGTCAGTGGTATAATCCCACTGATCGTGTCTAAGTGAACTACCTGGAACATATTTCTTGCTGTAACATTACCTTAGACTGGAAAAAAATGCAAGAGGAAGTTGACACATAATACACCTCCCTCATATTTGAAGTTTTTTCACTACTATGCAGTGGTTCCTGTTTTGCAGATGTATATTAAATATGTTTAAAATCATACTTGCCTCTGTGTGTTACAGACAATCTACACAATTTACCTGGTTCAGTTCCCTCCACCAGACCAGGTATGGGGCTGTCCGCCCTGACTGAGCGAAGGCGGTCCACAGGAGCCAGAGTTCCACTTTCCCATGATGCAGTCGCCCTTTGGGCTTCACCTTCCATCACTGCTACTTAAGGCTGGGACACGCACCTGGAAAGATAAGACAGACAAAGGGCTATAGGACCAAAGGTCAACAACTTCGTGACTGGGGCTTGGATTTATGGTGGTGTGCCATTACACTGACATGACACTGTCACCAGTGCGCGAGTCGGTTCAAATGAAAACAAAAAAGCCGTACAGTCAGGTCATTAAGATTTTTAACTGTTTCTTGCATGAGGGAAAAACAGCGCTAAACCGGAATGTCCTCCTTGCTCCAAGGAAGGCTGAAACCAACTATGGAAACAAAATAAGTCTTGAGAGAATAACATATTCACACTCAGTATTTACATTCACATAATTTTTTTGTTGTTGTCCTTGCTTCACACCCTTAATTATCATCACAGGCGTCACATATGTTCGACTTCAAAAGCTACTTTGATTGCTGACTTTAGCATGAAGTCAATCAAACGGTATCTCAGACACGTTTGATCGCCTTCGCTCTCGACCAGAGCGCTCAAGACCCCTTCAAATACTTCCATAAGATTACCTTTCATTTCCACAGCTGTCTGCATCTGAATGTTATGCTCCCCAACTCGTTTGCCACAGTTGCTGCTAGCTAGCAGAAACCGCACAGAAGAACTTCTTGAATCATGCCCTGGTTGGTTGCGGAAGTGGGAATTGTGGGATATGAAGTTCGCTGCCAGAGGGTTTATACAATCAATCGTTTCCCCGGAGTGGTAAAAAAGCCGAGTTCATCTGAATAAAATAAAATACGGAGAATTACCTTTGAAATAGTTAAGAATTAATTTAATGGCTTAATTTTGAATATTACAGCAGGCAAATTCTATTGTTACTTAACACACTGCCATCTTTGATCTTGGTGGTGCTTTCATGTCACGTAGGACATGAAACAACTGTGCCTTATTATTAAATTACACGATTGTCACGAGACTCAGATACTTAGTTTATCACACAGAACACATTGTATATCAAATAATAAAGTATGTTTTTTGTGTGAGCAAGGTTTGTGAATATATTTGCGAACTGTTTCAATGTGTATAAAATAACATTTTTGTTGTTTTCGAAGTGACTCTGCACATGTGAGGGATAAAAGCAAGGGAAAATAAGTGTTGACATATTTATTGAATGACACAAAATCGTAACTTCTCCAGAGAAAACGTATTAATTGTTTTAAATATCAAACGTTTATAGCGACTGAGCTAAATTCTTATACGAAATACGTTGGCGTAGATTCTAAAGGCTCGTTTATGTTCCGTGCTCATACGAGGGGGCGGAGCTTGCGTTTGAACGTGCAGCGGGGAAACTGCGCAGCGATGGAGTTACCATTGTGTTTGTGTTAGCTTCAAAGGCTCTTGTCTATATTATCTCACTTTATCTGTGTACAATGAAACTTTTCATGTACGATTAGGGATGCTTCAGTTTATAACCAAGGATTATGCAGTAACTTGATATCTTTGTTCGGTAAGTATGACGACTCAGGGTAAGGCTACGGCTAACATTGGTTATCTACATGTAGCTGCTTAACGAGGGTAGCGGAATAGTAAGGGCCACTGACATTAGTCAACGCTAACTCCTTTAGCCTACCAATATTATGTAACACTACCAAAACGCGTATGATTAGGGAGTGAATATCACGATTTGTATTTCACAGTTTTTAACAATGTCGTCCGCTATCTTCAAAACAGGGTGATCGCTGTGCCAGTAAGATGCCTATTCGCGCATATTGCACTATTTGCTCCGATTTCTTTGATCACTCCAGAGATGTTGCTGCTATTCACTGCGGACACACTTTCCATTATGAATGGTAACTATACACAAATTTATATCTGACAAAAACAATTTTTTTTTCAGTTCTTGGCATCTTTTAAGTTATTTTCTTTCCACCCCTTTGTATTCCAGTCTTCTTCAGTGGTTTCAGACAGCCCCTACAAAAACCTGTCCACAGTGTAGGAAACAGGTACAGTAACATTACACTGTTAAACTACCAGCACAGACCGTGGCAAGTTGGATTACAAAGGAAAGATTGAGCTTCAATGACATTTTGATGTTTGTGTGTAGGTCAGCACCAGGCACATTATCAGCAAGCTCTTCTTTGACATTGGTGGTGAGGAGGAGAGCACGGCTGACCCGGAAAGCTTACAGGTACCAAACCTACAGCAATGTAAAACTCTACATGCCTTCTGGCATCTTCTGGTATTGTTTGGATTTGATTTAGGGCATTATGTCTTTTTTTTCTCACTGTATTTCTTCTCTTTTTTGCAGAATGAGGTTGATAGAATGAAGGCACTTCTGAGCTCTAAAGGTGAAAAACCAAACTCTGAGTAAAACTGTGATAAGGTTATGCTAGATTGTAAGGAAGCAGGCAGCACTAGATTGATCATCTGTCTGGTCAATTTGTAGAGCGAGACTTGCGGGACAAACAGAATGTGGTGGAGAGTTTAAAGGACTCCGTGGACGAGCAAAGGCGAGACCTAGATAGTTTGCGGAAGGAGATTAAAGAAAAGGAGATGCTTTGTTCTGCCCTCAAAGTATGAGCTCTCTGTTCTTCAGTGTTTAAAGCACACAATATCCACACTGATTCACAGTCACTGCAGCTAATATTATGTTCTAATGTCTCACAGACACAGATGTCATATTTGGAGACGCAACAGAATGAAGTTCAGGCTGCCAAGGAAGAAGTCCGGAGATTGAGGACCAAGTTGAAAACTTTTGAAAGGTATCTGCAGGCCGTTGTTATTATATTTATTATGTGATTGTGGAGGAATAGAGACAGATTGTTTAAGATGGTCTTTGACAAGTGCGCAAACTTATACCAGTGCATTTGGAAAACTGCAAACCTGAATCTTATACTACAGCTATAATGATATGAAATATGTGCATATGGTTCTGTGATTGTCTTCATTGTAGAAGAGCATCATATTCACTCTGTGCATTGTTTTCTCCTCAGCTTGGATGTGTTGTTACAGGGCCAGAGAGCAGAGGTTGAGTCCATGATCACAGATATGGGTATCAGCCAGGCAGCAGTGGAGCAGCTCTCAATCTACTGCATCTCTCTGAAAAAGTAAATGTGTTTTTTATTTTTTTGAGTGGGTGGCTTTTGTTGCTTATTCCGTTTTTTGTTTTTTGGTATATGTGTGAACACTGACGATGTCACTCAGGCTGCTGTGCTTTGGTGCCTGGGGTTAACACAGCGTGATTTTAAAGTAGCTTTACATTTTTTATTGTTATGATGAAAGTGCCCTAGATTCTGGGCACCTTTGCATTTTTACATTCTAATAAATCAGAAAATGGATTAAAGACCAAACACACGAGCCAGTTACGCTGAACAGCTAAATGAATGGCATGTGAGCAGTTTCACAGAGTAAAACATAGACTTAAATAATGAATTGAAACCAAATGTGTCTTTATTGGGCTACATTCCTTATAAATGTAGTACTTTATAAAGCAAAATTATCATGTGATTGGTCAAAAATGCAAGGCTTGAAGTTTCCCCAATTTCAGTTAGTAAAACTCAAAACTACAGATCAAGTTAAAAATCTCAGCATAGTTATGGACGCTGATCTGAATTTTAATAGTCATATAGAGACTATTACTAAATCGGCCTATTACCATCTTAAAAATATTGTAAGGATTAAGGGTCTTGTGGCAAAGAAAGATATCGAAAAGCTTATTCGTGGATTTATTTTCAGTAGACTAAATTATTGCAATGGAGTTTTTACTGGTTGCTGCCAGGGTCCTGACCAGCACCAGGAAAATGGAACATATTACACCAGTTTTGAAATCATTGCATGGCTTCCTGTGTGTAAAAGCATTGATTTTAAAATTCTGCTAATGGTTTATAAAGTATTGAATGGTCTTGAACTTGAATATATTGCTGACCTACTTGAGGGCTATGAGGCTTCTAGACCTCTTAGGTCCTCAGGAACAGGCTTACTTTCATATTCCTAGGGCTAGAAGCAAACAAGGTGAGGTAGCATTTAGTGTTGTGGAATAAACTCCCCTCACACCTGCGATGTGCAGAATCTATTCGTTATTTTAAATCAGGATTAAAAACTTTTTTTGTTTTGCATAGCTTTTACATAAAATATACATTTGATTGTAATTATTGTAGTTTTATTTTTGTCCTAAGGTTAAATTAGGCAGGTTAAATTATACTTAATAAGTTGTTTCAGGTTTACCCTTGGTGTTGACCCTTGCTGTCGAGGGCTGTTTAGTTAATAGTGAAATAGTTTTGCGGAGAGGAAGGGTCGAATATTTCTCTTAAAGTCTTTTGTGTTGCATCAGAAAATATCTGTTAGGCGTTGTTTCTGCTAGAGGAGCATCTATAAGTCATTAAATTCAAGGGTTCACTCACATTTTTGCTCCCTGTACTTTGAATAATTACTTAGTGTGTTCTATAAAGATGTGAAATATGCAGCTGTTTGTGGTGTTAGTTTAATCAGATTGTGTGCTTGTCTATAATTGTGACCCAGATGAAGATGTATGAATAATCAGAAATTCTGGAAATTCCAAAGGGTTTTCTAGCACTTTTTTTGTTTCCTTTCTCCTGTAAATTTGAGCTTTTTAAGCCCCGGTGCATATGTGAATTTCTGGATTTCTCTCCTGGAGAATCAGGTCTCCTCTTATTGTAAAACACTCTATGGGAGCCCCTATAGGCACAAATATGTTTCAGAATCTTTTTATAAGTTGACCTAGAAGGACTACATTTGTGTGTTTGGAAATACTTCTTTTGGAGCGGTTTGTTCAGGTTTTTAGTTCTAATGACCACAACGTCCCCTCAGTATTTATTACTGATCTCCTTTCTCAGAGAGTATGATAACCTCAAAGGAACCTTGAAGGCTTCAAATGACATGTGTGAGAAGCTGAAGAGAGAAGTGCTGTCCTCAAACAACAAGGTAATTTGACATAAGCAGATCACCTCACCCACAAGAAGTGGACCTTTGGTGAGGAATCTTTGGGTTAAAGTGCTCTTTGGTGTTTTTTCATTTCAGTTACAAAAAGCTACAATAGAGGTGAATCAGACCAAAGAGGACATGAAGTCTCTGCAGAGCGATCTGGCCTGTGCTGACAAAGAAATCTCTGTAAGGCATATCAAACAAATCTGTGTTTATTTGTTATGTCGGATGTGCGTGGTTGTGATTTCTGTGTGCACCCTGTCCACAGAGCCTGAAGAAGAAAGTGGAGTTTCTTCAGAAATCTCTGAGCACACCAACGAGGACAAACGAAGCCGTCAGTCGGCTTATCTTTGAAAGGTGTGTCTCCAGCTGTGGGACTTAAGTCTCATCATGCTTTTGACAGGACACTTGAGAATGCATTTGCTTTATGTGCTCATGCACTTGTTGCTGCCTTCCCGTCAGCCCTGCCCCACTGGAGCTGAAGCAGCCTCGCCTCCACCAGCCAGCAGATAGCGAGGACATTGACCTCAACATGACCTATGACATCACTACCCCAGACGACGGGGCCAAGAGACCAATGCAGGTTCCGCTGAAGAAAATGCGTCTCGATCCACCTGTGTAAGAGTCATGTCACTCAGTGTGGAAACGTTTTCTTCTGTGTTTAGAGTAGTTTGAAATCCATCTGCCCTTTCCTCTTAAAATGGTGTTTTTGTGACAAAGTATTAACTGGAAGTGTTGATTTTTCAGAACATCTGTATCCAAACACAGTGAGAAAACATCAGCCTTAAGCAAGGTAGCCTTGTTCTAGTAAATGCATCATTAAATAACTGATTTTTTTTCAATTATTTATTTTGTTTTGTTTTTTTTAATGTATTCATTTATTTTTTTGTTTCTCAGAATCGCGATGAAGATCTGGACCCTTTTTTAAGGAACTCCCTCCTCTTCAGAAAGAAAACCTTCGGCAGCATGTTGGAGCCTCAGAGGAAGCCTGGAGCTGTAAGTACGACAGCCGACTCTCTCAAAGTCTTTCCATGTCCCTTTTTGTCATCTTCAGTGTTTTGTTGAAGGGGGTAAAAAATGTTTTTGTGTTTCAGGTCAGAACTGGTTATGATGGATTAGGAGGACGAACTAAATTCATCCAGCCTGTATCCTTTTTGTCATTAGTGATTCTGCATATGTTACTTGTCTTCTACCATTTGAGATTGACTGAAGAATGGTGTGTGTGTGTAAGAGCCAGGGAGCACTGTCTGGCTTCAGATAGATGTTATTTATAACCACAACATAAATGTAGGTCTATCAGGATAAAACTTTCACTATAAGCTGGTCCGCATCGATCCTTAACCAAGCACTCCACTCCAGTCTCCATTGTCACAGATTCGTCCGCTGATGAAAGCTAAAAGGAAAAAGGTAACCCGGCCTCCATCCAAGACCGCCACTTGCCTGACCCTGGACGACTTCCTCGAGTAAATTTTGGTGTCAAAGGTCAGGACACTGACTTCTGTAAAGAAGCATGTTGGTGCTGCTCTAAAACAGAGAACCTGGCTGTTTGGTTTTTTTGTTGTTTGTTTGTTTTTGCCACTTAAAAGTTCATTCGCAAATGCTTTTTTGGTGTTATCTAAAAGAAATGACAAATGCCGACTTTTGGGTGAACAGCAAACCCTGCTGTACATTTATTTTTTTGCTGACATGAACTTGTTTGTGTAGGCAGTGTCTTATGTTTTGAAGCCTCGTAGCTCTGTGGGAGTGTGTATATGTTTGTGAGAGAAAAACAACTACTTGGACAAATTCGACTGTCAGGGCTGCAACGATTATGAAATTCTGGGCCAGTCTCGAATGCGATGCTTTTTTGTTGTTGTTGTTATTTATTCCCTGTTTGCTTTTCCAGTGAGGCAAACAAAAATCTTTATCATTTAAAAAAAAAAAGTCTTTGAAATGCTTTGCTATTTTTTGCCCTGTTTTCCCTGATTAACCTACATATAGATTTACTGTAGGTATTTTTTAGATTTAATTGTCCTGCTGGATGTAAACCAACTCAAATAATAAACAATATTTTTTATTACGATTTTTTTTTTTTTTTTTTTTACAATTGATTA
>VVHJ01063528.1:57147-73553 GCA_015107715.1 Tylochromis polylepis | reverse complement strand
TTGCAAAAAAAATTTAAATAAAATAAAATTGGGGGTTTTGCTGATTCTGCCCCGTTTTCAGTGTCAAATGAATTTTAATGTTTGCAGAAATGCAGAACCGGTTAAGATTGAGGACCTTTCATGTGACAACATCCAACATAGCCAAAAGAGGTGAAGCTTGCTTGTGACGTTCCCATGCATTAACATAAATGTAGCCCGTCTACAGCTTTGGCATGCAGCCCTTACAAACTGACCTTTATACAGGTTTGCTTGATATTTAGACAAACAATATGGGGAAAATGCCAACCATTGTTTTCCACCGTGGAAAATTGAAAAGTAAAAAAGTACAAGATAATGCATCCAGTTCACAGTCACTTGTATCCTTTGTGCACTCATGAACTCAGTTTCTAGAATAAAAGCAATCCCATTCTCTGCCAAAATAATTGCAGTGATAAGACTAATTAAATACTGCGTTTCCTTAGTGACTGGATACTGATTTAGCTGTGAGTGATTATAGTTTTGTGGTTCATTGTATCTAGCCAGGGGAGTCATTATGACAGGACATGGTGGGGCATTTTAAAAGTTACATCCTTCCAGTGCAAGCAGACGAAAAGGTCACAACAGCCCATATAAATAACATTCAAGTAAACATAAAACACACAACCCATGCAGTGGTTTTGGAGCCTGTGAACAGTGATGTGTCATTGAGGTTTGACATAAGCATACATCTTACTGCCAAGCAAAGGTCGCCATTTAAGCTTAACTTTTTTGTTTTTAATTGTCTTCCATTTTCATGTCAGCACGAGATCTATATGCAGATCATATTGAAGTCCATTCAAAGTGACTCTGCATGCTTTCCATACCCGTGCTAAGCTGTCAAATTCTTCCCATGATGAGGAGTGAGCCTTTCAGGTTTCTTTTGTGCTTTCACTTTCTGGATTATCTAAATAAGTGTGAAAAGAAAAATCATCCACAAATGTTTCTGCTGGTATTTCAATCCAAAATTAAAAGGGAGGATTCAAAAAAGAAACGCACACAATCCAGCCAAAAAACTTAATTAAATGCTATTTTTTCCACTCTTTACAAACCATTTTTTTTTTGTTGGCTTCAGGTGTCATTTTGAGTCCCGTCACTGTGACCTGTCAGGCTCGATCTTGGACTCTCCGTTTTGTTTGTCGTTGGACTTCAGGGACAGGTGCGTGGTCACGGTAGCCGCCTGAACCACGGCTTTAAAGCTGCGCTTTCTCTTTTGGACGTTCTGCTCTGGATGGAAGATGATGACGTAGACTTTGGGGATATAGAGCATGCCCAAGGATACGGTGGCGCTCAGGCTCATGGACACTGTCAGAGTGGTGGTCTGGATGAACATCTGCAACAGAGACGTAGGAGTTCAGAAAAATCCTTCCACACACTTGTTTTTAAACAGTCTGTCACTAAGCAAATGATAGATTTTTTTGTTTTGTTTTGGTGCTTTTAGCCTTTATTTGACGGTTTGCAGGAAGCATTTCAGCCATAAGGCATAAGAGCGCCTGCTCAACCAGTAAGTTAAAGAAGTGCCCATAATGATTCATTATTTATGGAAAAAAATCATACATACTGAAATGAATAAAGGTGAAAAATGTGTGTACTTTTGTCACCTCTGTGCCCGATTCATATTAAATGTACAGAGGGTGGATTTTTCTTTTTAATAACTCACCTTGCTACCATGTTTTGCTCTGAAAGTATCTTTAATTAAATTATCTGACAAAAAAATCTGGATTATTGTGTGGACCAGCTGTCTAAGAGGTCAATTTCACATTTTTGGTGAAATACATTTTTGTATATTGGTTGGCACAGAATAGCAAGTCTGTGCATTGCTGGCTAACCAAGCTCGCTAGCTTTAGCCGATACCACTTCACCTTCTCGTTCAAATATGATCAATTCTGGCACCAAAAAGCCCAACATGGCTTGTGTTGAGGCGTCAAAACACAGAGTCCAGAAATCCATGGGTGAGCTTGTCATGGCTATATCCATCTGTTATATACAGTCTATGGTAATATGGTATTTTGAATACCATAATATCGTTTCTTTTAATAACCCCAAAATACTGTTGGGCAGAATAATTTATACATAAACGCAAAACAACAAGATGTCTTATTGCATTTTCCAGTAGGTGAGCAAGCACATTTTATTTATTTATTTATTGGTGCTCTGACCCACAAGAGGAAGCAAGGGGTCAAAGTTGAATGCGCAATGGAGGTGGTGTGTCCCAATTTCATGCATACTGGATGCAGCAGCAAGGATAGTTTGGAAGGCAGGGTACATGTAATCTCCGCTGTCACAATGCAGTCCTTACAATTTTCATCTCAAAGCAGGGAAGGCAGTGTTTTCCCCCTGATGAATGATTTATGATCTGGTATATGTAGTCAGGAAAAGAGGCTCTATTTTTGGGCTTTGACCACATCTAGCTGCTCTTCCTCTTTTTTCTTTTTTTGCATGCATCCGACAATAATCACAATGAGCGACTTCTTCTGAGATCCGCCTTCAATAAATTATAAAAAAAATCTCATTATTCAAGAAAACTAAACAGGTCATAAATAAATAAAACCACATGTATCATAAATAAGAAATGTTTTGTGCCACAAATAGGTCGTAAGTCGCATAATATCCTCAGCAGCAACACATCCTGGCTCATGTCCATATAGTACAGTTCCTTTTATCATCTTTCACATGTTTTTTGTCCCTGTAGTGACGTCTCCCTTTATGAAAGGAGCTGTTTACTGTTTAGGGGTAAAGTGGACTGTAGTTATGTGGCCTTAGCAGAAGGACTAGCTGAGAATCACTGTATGGTCCTTTCATAGGTAATTACAGTCATCACAGGTAGATCACCTCCTCCAACACGTGATGGGAGCATAACAGCCGCTACTTTCATGAGCCAGACAAAAGTTAAGGTCTATATTTAGCTCTTTTTCTAAGTGATGATTAATTGAATGGGATGGCTGAATTGGTCTAGGAGGGGTTCTTATCGTCCCTCGGCTCATCTGACCTCCTTTCCTTTTCTTAATTCACTTCATTTCCATTTGGAAGAGGTGAAAAGACTTTGAAAGCACCTCAGGCAGTAATTGTTTCAGCCTGACTGATTCATAATACAGCTCTCTATTAGCCAAAGCCCGTCTCTATTTTTCAAATATCCCCCCAACTGTCTTGTACTTTGTGACGGCAGCAAATAGCCCACAAGCTAAACTAAGCCCTCAGTACAGTGGGAGCAGGATGTCCTGCGAGTACAGCAGGAAGCAAATACGATATGACAGGCAACAAACTCAAATTTCACTTTCAGCATCTGAGGGATTCATTTACTTTCTTACAGTTGGTATGTTACTGTGCATTACGTAACTTGATTCAGTATACTGTTTATTGTAACTGTAAGTGGAGCTCAGGGAATGCTTATGTAATGTAACGAGATTTAATTATGTTCTTGAAAAAGATCAAATTTGACTATGCAGAAGAATTTAGTAACCTATCATTTAGTGGGTCAAATTATTACTTTATTCACACATGTTTTAATTTCTTTTTGTCCCAACCCAACACAAAGAGCAGCCAGAAATCATTCAGCTATTCATTTGTCCTTTTAAAGGTGACAGATTTATTTTTGAGCTGAAGCTATTATATCAGCCTCTGAAATCTGAAAATTTCCTGCTATTCTTTGTCTCATATAAAGGTTTTGTTTTTTTCTTGCATCCAAAAATCGTTGGCCTACTCCAAAGAGGTTAAAGTTCCCTGAAAAGACAATCACCAGAACTGTAATCAAAATACTTTTCATTATTATTATTATTAATTTACTCAATGACAAATTTTGTTTATCAAATTGCCAGAAAAAAATAATAATTAAAGTGTATAGACTCTGTTAAGGACGGCAATACCTACTCTTTATGTAAACTACTAATATATATATTTAGTATACATATACACACACACACACACACACACACACACAGGGGGGTGCTGTGCTTACATGAATACTACAGAAATTAGGTTTAAAAATTTCCTGATTAAAAAAAAATGTAACTATATTTAGGCCTACTTATAATTTTTCATTGCTTGATTTTTGTACTGTCTGTGAATCCATCATTTGCTTATTGATTGTTTGCAACTACTGCAAAAACAATATCCAATTGAACACAGCAATAGAAAATTCTCACCAAATCATTTGAATTTGTATCATCAAATTAAAAAGCCACAAGTTAATACTCCATTATAATTCAAACATTCATAAATTTAGTAGATGTACAAAGTGATAGCAGCAACATGTAAATAAAATTTCACATCTAAAAATACTTGCTGGCCCCAGTAATTATGATATTACCTGTGATGCAATTATGTGTGAGTAGGTTGTTGTACTCTATTTCAGGAAAACCTAATTACGTCATGTTTTTAGTCGGGGGTTTTTTTTTCCATTTTCATTATTTTTTCATATTTTTCATATTTCAAAATCTAGCAATAAAGGCAGACAAATAAAAGGACTGATGTGATAGGTACATTATTCTATCTAAATATCGTGGAGTTTTTAATCTCTTTTTTTATTCTTTAATAAATCACCAGATCATATTCTCAGTTAATTGATATATATTGTCAGACCAAAATCCATATATATGCAAATCTGCAAGGATCTAAAAGGGAAAAAAACAGGAAATTTTTCACATTACATGCATTACATAAAATAAGCAGGTAACAATGATGTCAACTGAATATTCAGGTAATCAAAACTTCACTTCTGCATATAATTTTTCTCTCAGGATATAAAACTATTTACTTGTTGGCCAGTGGTGGATGTTCCAGGCTATAGTTAAACCTCTTGTATACTTGACTTATATTTCACTTATCAGTATTCTTCATGTCATCGTCATTTAGAAGTCGTCACCCCCCCCGAGTGTATTTTTTCTCTGTGCCAGTCTGCTTTCTGTTGCCAGGCTTTCTCTGACGTTTGGTGGTGTATGCTCTCCACATTCACATTAGCCTCTTCCTGTTTATATGAATGTTTTCAGAATTCCTGAAACCCTGCACTGCCCCTGTTACATTTCCTACCTTCTCTGTAGACTGCGCTGTGCCAAAGAAGATGGGTACAAAGGCCAGCCAGATGATGCAGGTGGTGTACATGGTGAAGCCAATTGGTTTGGCCTCATTGAAGGTCTCAGGAACTCCTCTGCTCTTAATGGCATACACCGTGCAGGTGATCATCAGTACAATACTGTAGCTCAGACACAGTATGAGGGACAGGTCGGACATGTCGCACTTGAGAATTCCACGGGCAAACTCTGGGTTTGGAGGCTTCTGCTCTTCATAGTCAATGATGGTGTGGGGGGGGATCACACCAAACCAGATGAACACCCCGAGTAACTGTAGAGGAAAGGAGCCTTAGACTGCTGCATGAGCTTTGACTTATCTATGGCAAAGAAGCATTCATAAGCTTACCTGCACTGAGATGAGTATAAAAGTAATGATGAGCTGAGAGGTGGGGCTGATAAACTTAGGAGGTGTGACTGACTTCTTGCCCTGTTCAAAGATGCGGTAGATCCGGTTGGTCTTTGTCAGCATGGCGGCGTAGCTGATGCACATCCCGAGCCCCAGAAACAGGCGGCGGAAGGCGCATATTCCCACACTGGGCTCTGCAATCATGAAGAAGGTGATGAGGTAGATGAGGAAGATTCCTGTCAGCAATACATAGCTGAGCTCTCTGCCAGAAGCCCGGACAATGGGTGTGTCATTGAAGCGGATAAAGGTGACAATGACTCCGGTGGTGGCTAAGATGCCCAGGATGGCCAAGAAGACAGGGATGATGGCCCAGGGAGAGCTCCACTCCAGCTTGATGATTGGTGTGGGGCGGCATCCCGTGCGGTTCTTCAAGGGCCTCATGTCAAATGGGCACATGTCACAGGTGAATTCATCCAGCAGATACTGGTAGCCGTCACAGAGCTCGCAGTGCCAGCAGCAGGGAACACCCTTCACCATCTTTTTCCTCTCGCCAGACTCGCAGGGAAAACTGCAGACCGACTCTGGAATTTTACGGTCACCGCCCGACCACTGCATCTCCTCCGGCTGAAATGGATGCACAAACACAGTGTGTTACTATATTACAGCTGGTTGGGTCTTAACAAAAGGCTAATAACTGTGAAACAAAACTCCTCAAGAAATTGCTCTTCCACTACCAGTCGCTAACCATGACACTAAAGCCTATTAAAGCCAGGTAAATTGGCATAAAAAGAATAAAACTGTTACCTTGCTCCAGGAACTAATTAGATCTCACAAATAAAAATTCCCTTACATGACACCATATTTTTAGTTTTGGTTTACAAAGACAATCAAATGCTATTGGTAGTGAATCTTGGAAAAGATGTCTTTTTCCTGTCTTAAGCTATCTATTCTATAGATGACTTTCAGCCATCTGGCAAAAAGCTAGTAGTAAAAGGAAGCTTACAATGAAAGGATAGTTTGCAATTTTAAAAATTATACTTCCTTGCCATTTTCATATCTGTTGAATGCAAGGTTTAGCAGTTAGCATAGAAACTGGAAACAGGGCAACTATCTATATCATCTAAAAAGGAACAAAGTGTTGGGTTGTACTTTAGCAGAAATATACAGCTTTTGCCCTGAATAATTTCATAGTCATGGGAACTGGATTCTTGGCACCCTCAGTAATCAGGACTCAGAGAAGTCCAGATGAACAGAATCAACTTTCTGCAATTTTCTCTAGCTTTGCTTTGGACAGAGCAATTCAATTTCAATTCATTTTCAATTCAGTTTCATTTATATAGTGCCAAATCACAACAACAGTTGCCTCAAGTTGCTTTATATTCTAAGGTGAAGACCCTACAATAATAGAGAGAAAGCTCCAACATTCAGACGCCCCCCAATGAGCAAGCATTTGGCAACAGTGGGAAGGAAAAACTTCCTTTCAGCAGGAAGAAACCTCCAGCAGAACCAGACTCACAGAGGGGCAACCATCTGCCACAACCAGTTGGGGGTGAGGGGAGGAAAACAGGACAAAAAGACATATTGTTAAACTAGAGCTTTGTTTCCAGTTTTTATGCAAAAGTAAGATAATCTCTCATCTTCTCATGTAACTCTCAGAAAGAAATGAACTTCTGAAGATCACACTGTACCACAGCTGTACTAAAAATAGACATTTACATTGAGGCGAAGGTGGTTTGTCCACTGGCCGATATTCCTGTAGCCAGGATTGCTGACATTGGACATCTGGTACTGGAAGATGTCATACCGACCCGGAGCATCTCCATTCTCATTGAACATCACTCCAGTTCCTGCGCTACCTGTTAAATGGAGACAGTCTAAATGACCTATGCGCTATCAAAAGAAAGCAAAAAGTCAGAAGGCATTCAGACTGCCTTAACCAGAGAAAAACACCCCCATCTTTAGTGGCAGAGAGAACACCCACACACTGTTGAATGCAGTTTATTGCTTACTTCAGTCTTGTGCAATCATGTGAAAGCTGAGTGCAGGATGCTCTTTAGTGAAGGCTCTCCTCCACGAGTACAGTCTTTCAGTGCACTCTCCTCTGTTGCCCTAACATGATTGAATGTTCCTCTCAGGTCCCTGCAGGCGCTCAATCAGAAAATCTCCCATACAAGCCAAGGTCATCCAGCAAGAGGAGCGCAATAAATAGGATGCTTTCACAGGACACTTTTTTTTTTTAAACTTTTTCCAAACTGCAATATTTTTTATGAAAGATGAGGATGAAAAGCGGGTTCGTTGTGTATAGGGAAGAGCGAGGACGCAGCCCAAGGGAGGGGACGTGCTTTGAAGAAATGCGCCGTGTTCTGCAGCTAGGCACATTAGCAGAAACATCTCAAAGCTTCCGTTTTCAACACGACCTCCCTTCCGCTGTGTTCCCTTTTAAATTTGCTTCTTTTTTAAAACCTCTCCAGTGGCAGAGAGCGGTAGTTAGAAAAGCACGGCTTTTGCTAACAGAAAGATCTCCTTGCAGCATTTCTCTCCCCAGCAGCAACGAAATGAAACTCTCCTTTTATCTAAATAGCCAGACATATCATGAGATAGGTGCAGAAAAACGGACTGAAAGTTCGAAGCTCACCGTTGAAGTTTACAGAGCGAATGTACTGGAGGAGCATGCGTCCATCGACGGGGTCCATCTTTTCGCACACACCCATGGAGCCAGCACAGAGGTCCAGGTGCATGCTGTGTAAGGCGTGGGCCATGGCGTACACAGCATCAATCACAAACTGCACCTTGCCCTCCTGCTCATACTGAGAGTCTCGGCTGATTCTTTCTTCACCTGCCGGACAACAAAAATGACGAATACAGAAGTCAGATTAGGTGACACTTTTTATTTTCGGTCACTTCCTTTCAGTTGAAACTGCCCCCTGCTTACCTGTACATTTTCTTCTACCGGGATCGTATTTTATCCCAGGGCGAGTTAGTTTGCACTTGAAGTCGTCCTCCCAGAATTCTGCAAACCAGATGTTTCTCCTGTTGTTCTCTAGCGACCTCGAAGTGAAGTACTGGTCGAACCCTGAATCGTTTTCAAATTTAATTTTAAAACTGTTAAAATAACAGGACTTGACATGTTGGAGCGGAGATAATGGTTAAAAAAATGACTCTAAGTCACTTTTCAGAATTTATACAGGCTGGAAATATCAGATCGGGGATATATCAGACTTATCAGTCGTTAATTTCCTTTATTTGGTGCATTGATATTAGACTCATCTGTCAATGTCACAGGCTTCTGTGGGTACACTTATTGGAGCCAGCTGTTCAGAGTTAGATTTAAGGCTCATTTAATACATTCTCCTACCATCAATGGAGGCTCTTTTAGGCAGGATGGTGACAGCGCCCTCAGCCACCTCCTCCTGGTCTTCAATCGCAGAGTTTTTGGACCCCCAACTATCCGATCCAACAAACAGGAAGTGGCCTGTCAGGTTGGCCTTTTTGGCAGCCTGCAACACCCGTCTAAAAGATACAGTTATATATCATGATACACTTTTTTCTTCTTTCATTCTTTGCTCAGAGTGATTAGAAAACAGGAGAATACATAGTTAAATGTAAAACAGCATCCTTGTGAATATCTTGCAGACTTCATGTATCTAATACACCATGCAGCAGAGCATGACTCACTTGATGTCGTCCTCATTGGCAAAGATGATAACCCCGCGAGCGTTAGAGGTCTCCATCAGTCTCTTGATGATTTTATCAAACTCCCCTGGTCTGGGCTCTCTTGGAATCTTTATGGACTGTGCAATACACAGCCCTCCTGTGTCACAAACAAAACGCTTTCCTTTAGATATTCATGTTTTCATCTTTTTTCTTTGCAGTGTTAGCATGGCAACATTAGCTCAATTGCAAAGGTAGCTAGGTTTTCCCAGGACTCTGGAAGTTTTGTCCTTGCCTGGGTGTTTTTTGTTTTTTTTGTCTGCTAATTATGTAGATTAATGAATTTAGACCTATGTGTCAAAATAGCAATAATATCATAAACTGAAAATCCTTGTTGTACACACAATATTTTATGACAGAATCCTAGAAAATTCCAGAATGGGAAGAACACACTCCACACAGTATCAGATCTTTGTTTTGGGTTAGAGCTGGGCGGATCAATCCAAATATCAATATTAATGCTATTATTGTCATCAGATCAATACTAGCACCATTAGAGCAATAGTTTGTTTTTGTCCTCCAAGTTCAGTATGTATCTCACGAACTGTGTTAAAAAAATTTTTTTTTGGGGGGGGGATGAAAAATTCGCCTCTAACAAGCACTATGAAAAATGTTTGTGTCAACTGTCACGTCTATTAACAGCAACAGGCACATTTACATTCCAGGTCTCCAAAAAACCCAGTTTCAAAGCTGAAAGGTGTGTTTGGTTGTATTAACAAATTATTTCGAAAAGTAATGGTCATTAAAATGTGTTCCGAATTTGCACATAAATTATGATTAATCTCATAAATCATAATGCACTGCTCTCCCCTACATAAGCTCCCTTTGTCAGTATTGGCAATACTGGTCCTGCTTGGTATTGGGTCCATACCAAAACTTTTTTTGTACCTGCCCTTTTGTGTCACACAGACTTTAGAATTTATTGTCCCATCCTGGTTAAATTCTGTTATGTCAGTGCAACCATGGGCAGAAATTATGTGTAGAGAGAGACAGGTCCTGACCTCCAGTGTTGCCTTCCTCAGTGCATCACTGTAAATATAACTGCATGTTGCTGTGATGCAAAATGATTCATTTTTGAGTATTGAACAATGGATTACCTATCATTGCATATCATTTCCTAATTCTTTTACATTGCTAAGGTGAATTTCAAACAAAGGATGCGTGAGCCATTCTATTATTATTAATTATTATTTCACCGCCCAACAGAATGAAAGGAACAAAGTGTTGGGTTGTACTTTAACAGAAATGTACAGCTTTTGCGCTGAATAATTTCACAATCATGGGAACTGGACTCTGGCAGCTTTGTTACCGTGTGGTTTAATCTTGTTCTTCAGGGCAGCCATATCTCCAAATGCATGAGATGTTCTGTCTTCAGTTAAAATTATTATAAATGACTGCATGTGAATTTGATCATATTAACTGTGATCACTAATGCATCAGGACTAACAGGTCATCCCATCGTATAGATTTAAAAGCACAAATGATTTTATTAAAGGATTGCTCTTTCCTGTCTTTTAATGAGGGGGAATAACACAAATGAGTAATCCTTTATTGTCACAACGGCACATTCACGTCTGTGCAGTCAGACACACAACCTGCTTCTCTGGAGATCTGGATGAAGGCATCCACTCCGCTCTCTCCATAGTTGCCCTCAGATGCCAGCGTAGACACGTAGTTCCAGCCCATGTTCTTGACTATGTCCACCATGGCCTGAGCCTGGTAGGAGTCAGGAGGCACCACACGGGAGAAAAACTCATAGCGGCTGTTGTCGCTCAGCTCTGGGGCAGTCGACGCATAGCTGATCTGGGGGATCTGAGACACAGGGATGGGTCATTTGTGATGAAAGAGTCGAGTCAAATGGAAAACATGAGCAGTGCTGATTATTAGGCCAATATGTGAATCCAAAGGTAAAAGGGATGACAAGAGGCAGTGAACCATGTCAGGAGAATGATGCACCACTTACTCACAGGCAAGCCCTTAAATGGATGCCTCCCACAGTAATACTGGCAAGTCACAGTGCATTAAAATCCCAAAATTGGACTATCATAGAGTGTTCATCTCTTGAAAAGCCCAGAGCCGGTTTGTGCTAAGGATACAGCCAACGTCATAGTAGAGTACAGATGGTGGGAACCACAGCAGTAAAATGGGGAAAAAAAGGATGGGAAGCTTAATTTGTTTGTGTGCTACATCTTTAATGACACAGTTTATGTCGACAGTCTCAACCTTGAACCTGCTAATGCCAGTCCCCCAAACGTGGCTTAACATCAAGCCCTCTCTGGAGAGCACCGAGAGAGAAAGGTATTCACAAGGGGCAGCGACGGGGAGAAGGAGAGAGGACCGAGAGAACCATTTCACAGATTATCTGCAAGGATTAGTGTGGTTTTAGTCAAATTACGTTAAGCACAGAGGGAGAGACAGAGATCAGGAGCCTAGAGAAAGGTTAGCATTTCTCAGCTGTAAGCCATACAATACATTTAATTCTAGTGGCCACATGCAGCTTGCATTTGCTGCTCTGCATTAACCCCATCATTCTCAGATGTACTGGTCAGCCTCTGTGGTCCAGAACACATCCTGAAGTCAGGATGGTGAACTTTTCTGCCCTCTCCTACCCCCTTGTAAGAGTGACTGGTCCTCTGACTGGCATGTGACATCATCAATGTCCAAAGGAGTCTGTATCATTGTCCGAAAAGTCACTCAGATATTTGCATGCAAAATTATAATGCGCAAGACAAACACATAATCCTCTCCTGAATTAATCCCACAGAAGCATCTGCGCCAATTCACTTGTTAAAATCAATGAGCCGTATCACTAGCATAAGCGTTCTCTTATAGTCCAGTCTTACTGAAATCTGCTTGCAGTCATGAAACGAGTGAAGCTGAGAAAGAATTATCACTGTAGTTTGAACAAACTAGACTGAATCATCAAGACACTGAGTTCGGGTATAGAATAAAGAGGCTGACAAACATGGATATATTCATGACCCTCTGGAATGAGTCAGTATAAAACATTTGCCTACAGGTACATTTAAAGGGGTTCGTGAAAGCTATATTAATGGGTTAATTATTTTTTATAAAACCTTGGATTATTAAGGTTTTAGACCCTAAAATTAATAACTGTCAATCAACATGTTACATTAATGAGTTAAAGAGTCAGTTGCTTCAGACGTATTTGCGAATTTTATAAAAACTTCATTAAAGAAAAGGCAATGAATGCTGTATGTCCCAACAATATTAATTCATTTAAAAATAGACTCATATAATATACCTTACATAATGTATAGTTTATGTTCACCTATTGCAAAAAGAAAAAAACAAAAATAAAGATGTATTTGGTTCAGGTTACAACAAAAACTGTCCTGGTTATGAGCAGATGTTCAATATGTAATGAACGTCGGACTAGAAGCATGCGCGGTCTGGAAAGCAGCACATATGGACGGTAGGAGGAAACACACTATTTAGCTAAATCTACTTCACACTGGTCACAAATTGCTGTTATCCTAGAACCAATGCCTGTTACCCTGACACTCTATTTTGAGCCCAGGGTCCTGAGCTGCTGAAAGGGGCTTAGTGGAGTTGGTGAATTCTGTAGTTAATATCTGCCCTCTATCCAAGTTGCAGATTCAGAGCTGAAGGAGGAGCAACTTGGATAGAGGGCAGATATTAACTACAGAATTCACCAAAACAGAAACATCCAAACACATCAGCCTGGTTGTTACAGTTTTTCTGTATCTCCCCCAAATGTGTCCCATCATTGCTCTGAACAATGTTTAATCGGTGTAATCAGTGTTTAAAGGTCGATCACCTGTCAAAGAGAAAAAAATTACCTGGATTAGCCTGCGGAGTCCAACAATTACAATGGAGTCACAACCCTGTAAAAGTGTCGTTCTGACAGCCAGCAATACACAGGTTCATTCAGATCACACAGCTGTTTCAGTTACACTGCTTTATCATATCATCGAGAGGTGGGATGTTGATCTCTGTACAGGGTACAGGTAAAAACATAAAGTGTCTCAATAATATTTTGGTGTCAAACATCTTCATCTGTCATTTATCCAACCCTTTCCTTAACCGCTTATCCAATTCAGGATTGCTGGGAGTACTGGGGTGCCCATACCAAAGGCAGGGTGCACCCTGGGCAGACGTGCACATGTATCACAGGGCTAACACAGAGAAACAGACAAACATCCATGCTCACATTAACACCTACGGCCAATCAACCTAACATCCAGTCAATTAACCTCACATTCATGTCTTTCCCTTTGAGTACCTGGAACTAAGAATACCAAGAGTGTCCCAGACACCGCACCACCAAAGCACCATCGACGTGCAGAGAAGAAAAATGGTGCACGAAATTTCTATTAATTCCATCAGAATGTAATGATGACCAAGGTCCACATTATCTTCTAAGGAGGGATTTAATCAATGTGAAATTTTAATAAAGAAGACCTAAATCTGCAGTGACCTAATCACAAATACTGTAATTCTAGTAAGGCAGTAACTGAAGGTTGAGCTATATAAATGAACTTCATAAGTGTGAGCTCTCGCACATGGAACGGCTGTTTATTGGCCACAGCTGGTCACTGATATCACTGCAAGCTGCTCAAATCTAAAATTAGGAATGAATTCCATATAGTTGCTCATTTTCTGGCGCAGTGTCCTCGGACTTGCTGTCTGTAAATCCTTTTTTTTAATATAGGGCTTTTGGTCCTTTTGTTGCTTGTAACTGGTTAAAATGTGGCGGTGCTATCTGTGATCCTCAGTCACTTTCTGAGTGAAGATTTTAGATGCTTTAATACTTTAATAATACTTAATTCTTCAAAAGTGTCAAACATTTACCTTTATTTTGCTAGTAGGACAAAAGGCGAAACACTGAAACGCTAAATTAAAAAAAAAATGCCTTAAGATTCCAGTAGTTGTAAAATATTAAGCAACAATGAGAGAAATGTTAGCTGATCACACTTTGGTTAAACTTGTTTTCTTAAGACTAATTGTCAATGTCTCTCCTGACTGGAGAGTCCAAACCCAGTGAATAGGAACTACCGTGCTTTCTCTTTGTGAACAGATTCAGGAGAGATTGTGAGGGGATCATTTTATCAGCTTACTTTCTCAAAACATTCAGTCCCAAATATTTTGCCCTTTCACTGGTTAACAAAGCTAGGATGGTTAAAGAAATCTCACCGCAAACAGTCTGAGTACGTTGGCCACCATGATGGACACTGAGCTTCCAGACGCACCAATCACCCCGACCACCCGCTCTGGTTTTGGGATGATCGGAGGCTCTCCGTTTGAGCAGCGCACATCCGAGTTGTCCTTCTGGATGAGGGCCTGGACAAAGGTGAGCGACTGTTCCAGGGCATATGTGTCTCTGGAGCAGGTGTCGAGGATCCGAGCCCCAAGTGTGATGTTAGGCAGCAGCTCGGGATCACTGTTGATCTGGTCCAAGGCGTAGAGCATTGCCTCCAGTCGATGGATCCCCTTCTCTCTCTTGATCTCACCGCAGGGTATCCCAGCAGGACCCCGAGAATGCACCGGGAAGAGGCCACCCAGGGTGATGTCGCCTTCGATTTTGATGGACTGAGGCTGGGTGCCCTGCTGGGCGCGTGAGGCTGGATTGAAACCCACCAGTAGAACCCAAAGCAACTGAAGCCATGCTTGGTATCCATATGACGTACCAAACCAAGAGCACTGATGGGATGAGAGGACCTCTGATATCATGATGATGACCAGCAGAGGTACTGACAGCACTGGGCCACTCCCTCTACCTTTGACACCTGAGGGAGTTAAGAAAAGGGGTGTTAACATCTGATTATTATTGAAGTTAGAGCATGCATAAGCTTCATACGCTTTATTCTCTCCAGTTTACCTTATTAACTATTCTTTTTATGGATCCACCACGTCCATGAAACAGTCTGGATTGAATATTTAAATGCAGCATCCAACTTCAAATGCATAAAAATGTAAAATTTTGTGTGTCCCGTGCATCATTTTATAAATATTTCTCTTTAATTCCTCATGGCAATTATGATATGTTTAAGGATGATAACTGCATAGCTGCAGAGTCAATGCTAACAATGATTCCCTTATTAGGTAACAAAGTGTAACGATGCAGAAAAAGCACCTACAGTCTAACATTGTTTCCTGTGCTTTGAATCAGAGCTGGGAAAATGTAGGCGAAAGAACAAAATATAAGCGATAGATAGAGGTGCACTTAAAAAAAAAAAAAAACCTGTGGCTGAAGAGCAGATTTTAGCCAAGAAGCAGGATGACACAGAGTGGAAGCTTTTACCATGAAGAGCAAAAAAACGATGATGGAAAACACTATAAATTTTGCAGAACAAAACACTGACTAAATCCTGACCGCATTTCATGCTTCAAAAGCCAGAGCAGGTTAATTATATCTGCATGAGGATCACTGGCAAAATCCACAATGATCAGCTGAGCCCCTTCTATTAAAAAAAAAAAAAAAAATCACAATTATAATTTCACAAGGCTCTAAATAATAATTACAGGATAACTTCATTTTCTTAGAATAATAAAAACTCATATTTAAAATACCTCCGCTATACTGTGATTATAAAGTTGAAAAAAAAATGGAATCAATACAAGAACAATTTGAATTTTCACTAGCTGCATTAATCACAATTTTTTTTTTAGAAAAAGTCCTTCATAGAGAAGAAGGAAGAAGATAAGTCTTACCTGTCCATTCTTCATGGACCAGCCTTGATTTTGTCCATCACACGAACTCTTCCACGCAGGCCTCCATCCAGGGTCCAAAATGTGATTATTATATCTGGAAGCGGGGCTCTCCTCTCCTCACTGATCGTAAATCCTCTGTCATCTCAGGCAGTCTGTGTGCACTCTCAAAAATAACCAAAGACACTCTAAAAACAATGGTCCAACAAAAAAATTTGTTGTGGTTTAGTAAAGCAAAATGAAAACATCGACTTCTGGAGCTTTTTTTTGGGGGGGGGGGGTATAATATCATGTGAGAATGAGAGAAAAGTGCAACATTACAGCAGTGAGATTCTACAAATCACCGCCAAATCCCTTAAAAGCCCTCTCACACATGCTCCCTCTCTCTCGTTCTTTTTCCCTCTGAGCGCGCCTCTGTCTGGGCACCCCCTCCCTCTCTCTCTCTCTCTCATGAACCCTCTCCTTGCTCGTTCTCTCTGCTCTCTAATGGCCACAGATTGGGATTATCATGCAGGCGTCTGTGAAGAAAGCACTAGGTGGACTAGCCCTTTTTTTTTTTTTTCGCTCATCTGAAC
>VVHJ01063528.1:38680-57070 GCA_015107715.1 Tylochromis polylepis | reverse complement strand
CCAAATGCAGAACCCTCCCCCCTACAACACACACACACACACACACACCAGGATGATGGACCTCCGTCACTTTGAGAGATTAGATGAGCAGCGATTTGATTCCTACTCTCCCTCCATGCACACACACACACACACACACACACACACACACACACACACACACACACGCTTGCCTTCACACACCTGTCAACACTGGCACGATGGTGGAGAATATGAGAGTGCAAAATAGGTTTCTGCACCACAGAATGCAGCTGGATTAGATTTATTATTGATTTGAGTTGATGCTCTGGGAAAAAAAAAATGCAGCCGGCAGATCAGTTTGCAGCTCACCTGTCAATTAGAAGACTGACTGTATCATTACTACCATCTACTGTATCAGTATGGACATCTCAAAGAGTGCATCAAGTCTTCATACAGTAGAAATTAAAACTCACAACACAGCTTTTCTTTTACACGTCACTTTTAATTTCAGTTCTTATGACATATGACCAAAAAAAAATAAAAAATAAAAAAAAATAACACATTCTCCTCCTCACTTGCAGAGTCTGGAAACCCAAGGCTCCGAAGGTCTGAGGTCTACTAGTACCTGTGTAAATAGGGGTTGTTTTCCCCCCTTAAAATTACCCTAAGAAGACAGATTTCTCCAAGCCATCCTCCACTTTGGTGTACTCCAGATGAGATTTGAAGTACTGGCTTTTGTATCTCGGGCTGTTTCGAACATACTCAAGGTAGTCAGGGGTTCCAGGGCAGATGACGTTGTCTGCCAGCAAGATACTGCCTTTCCTTAGGAGGCCACACTCCTGATTTAAAAAATAAGAAAGGCAAAACTGGAGTCATGGCAGAAAAAGCAAAGACTTTAATGAGTATAGGATGAGTCTAACCAACTTGCCTCTAGCAGCTTTGTGTCAGGAAGGTAGCGATCTTTCCAGTGATCCAAGAAAACCAAATCAAATGTTTTCACCCCAAACTTCTCCTTCATTTTGGGGATCCACTCACCAGATGGTCCTTCAACTAACTGGATCTATTAAAAAAAAAATTAAATTAATTAATTTTTAAAAAAGGATAATGCAATCTGACCTACATGCACTATGCAAATCAGCTTCTTTTTAGAGCTTCTCATTACCTTATCCTCTAGTCCTGCCCAAGCAATAACCTGACAAGCAATTTTGGCATAGTCTGGGTTAAATTCAAGAGTGATGAGCTTGGCGTGTGGAGGAAGAAGGCTGGCAATGCGCACCGTAGAGTAGCCACAGTAGGTTCCCAGCTCTAACACAGTGGCTGGATTCACTTCAGACACCACTGAGTCAAGAATGCAGCCTATGACAAAACAAAAAGAAAGGATATTAAAAATATATAGTTAGATCGAATAAGGAACTGATTTTACTCATTAAGCACATCATTAAAAAGTCAGTACCTTTCTCATCGCCCACATTCATGGCCCACTCCTTCTGTCTGCAGAAGTTGTCGATGGCTTTCACCACGCTGCGAGGGTCTCCTCTAGTGGCGTTCTTCTGTACTGCACCTAGGAGCCGCTGGAGTTAGATGCGGGCGGGAAAAAAAGCACCACTTAATAAAACTCCAGTAAGAATTTACGAGCATCAATGAGTTATTAAAATGCTTAAATTAGACAATACTTCAATCGGCACAGATATTTTGATCTGATGGTTCCTCTTGAATTTTTAAAGGGGATTTCAAACACATATGGATATAGTATTGTTTATCTGATCACTTGTGTTATGATTGTGGTTCCAGTGTTTCACATTTCAGTGCTGATAGGATTTGCATGCATTACACATTTCATAGATGTCCAAAAAGAGAAAATTGTGGTCTGCACACTATAAATAAGAGCTAGATACTCATTTTTTCAACATGAGATAAAAATCAAATGATATTTTCCCTCTTACCAAAATATTGTCAAAGGGGAAATTGTGCTTGTGTTATTTCTTGTTGTTACATTAAAACAGACTTCAGAAAGCCAGCTTAGGTTTTAGTCCATCCTCAGCAGGGTTCCCTCCTGCTACACACCTGGTCCCCCATCAACTAATCACCACACAGCTGTCTCACATTAGTTCATTAAGCTGTGCTGTATAGGCTGCACCTTCTTCCCACAAGTCTTTCTAAGTTGCCTTACACTTTTACTAGAGCAAACACACAACATACTGGGCCGCCAGGGCCCTTAATACAGCTGTCTGCTAAAGAATGGAGAGCTACTTGCATATTTTTAAAGGGTTTTAGCTCTAACCTGTAATACACTGGACACTATTTTAGGTGCACCTGTTCAACTGCTTGTTAATGCAAATATCTAATCAGAAAATCCCATAGCACCAATTCAATGCATTTAGGCATTTAGTTCAAACTCACTGGGGAAGAAAGGTGATTTAAGTGACTTTACCGTGGCATAATTGTTGGTGACAGATGGGCTAGTCTGAGTATTTCAGAAACTGTAGCTCTGCTGGGATTTTCCACACACAAGCATATTTAAGGTTTATAAAGAATGGTCAGAAAAAGAGAAAATATTCATTGAGTGGCAGTTTTGTAAGAGAAAATGCTTTGATGAAACAGTACCAGCAGTAGGTCAGATGGCCAGACTGCTTTGAGCCAATAGTAAGACAAAGGTATATTAACTTGCAATCCTTTCAAACTGGTTTCTTAAACTTGACAATGAATTTTCTGTACTCAAGTGGCCTCCACTATCACTAGTTCCAGTAGAGCATCTTTAAGATTTCTTTCCAAGCTCCTTAGTTGAACAGGAGATTGCATCATGGATGTGCAGCCAACAAATCTGCAGCAACTGTATAATCCTATCATGTTAATATGGAACAAAATCTGAGGAATTTATCCAGCACCTTGTTGAAGCCGTATCAAAGAATTAACGGCGTTCTCAAGGGAAAAAGGGATCCACCTTAGTACTATCGAGGTCTACTTAATAAAGTGTCCTATGAGTATATATCATACCCTAAGCCCCACACCCAACAAAAAAATGATATTAAAAGTAATAGTGACTTTAGGGTCATTTGGTTTCTCATTAAATTATCAATTAGTATGTTTTTACACCTGTGGTGTTTAGTCCATTTAGATCGAACTCTGGTTCGTTTTCCATCTTGGTGCGGTTTGTTTGTGCAGATGTACAGTATACAGTACTGTGCAGGATATAGTAATCACACTCTGGTTTAGACCAAAACAACCACACTGAGACACTTTGGTGTGGGTGGTCTCATGTGCAAATGCACTGGTGTGGTTTATTTAGGGTGTGAACGTGATCTAGCCTTCATCCAAAACAAACCACCCATTGTACATTGCAAGTTTGAGCTAAAAAACTTACCGTAGCCATGTATACTTTGTATTCTGGGATGTGGCAAGGTATTATAAATGTGCAAAGGTCTGTACAGACTAGCAACTTGCCGTGAAATAAATGTAAATTCTGTTCTCCAATTTTCAATAGTTCTCCAATAGTCCCCCCAAGACACATCTGGCCAATAAGCGAACTGAACAGTGGTTTGTAGTGACACATTTAGGTTCGCTTGGAGTTCACTTACATTTTTTTCTGTGTGAAAACAAACCAAACCATGGGAAAAAACTAAGTTTACAAATTCATGAACTGATTTGGACTAGCATAAACGAACTATGGGCGTGAAAATGGCCTTTTATGACAGCACATCCATTTTCAGGCAATTTCTCATATTCTTTGCAGAACCTCACAAGCTGCATCAGGCTGGATGGGGTGTGTCAGTGCACAGCCATTTTCAGATATCTTTAGAGATGTTCAAATCCAGGCTCTGGATGGGTCACTCAAGGACATTCACAGAGTAGTCCTGAAGCCACTCCTTTGTTATCTTAGCTATGTGCTTAGGGTCGTTGTCCTTCACCCAGTCCAAGGTCCAGAAACTTTTCAGTACCTTTCCCCACATCTGTGCCTTTATACAATCCTCTCTCAGAGGTCAACAGATGATTCCTTGAACGTCATGGTTTGGTTTGTTATCTGACATGCACTAACAATGGGACCTTAGACAGGTTTGTCCCTTTCCAAATCATGTTCAATCAGCTGAATTTACCACAGATTAACTCCAATCAAGTTATGAAAACATTTGACAGATGATGAGTGGAAACCAAATGCACCTGACCTCAATTCTGAGTGTCATGGAAAACGCTGTGAATGTACTTGTTATATTTTTGCTTCTTGTTTTTAAACAATCTGCAATAATTTTAAGCAAATTTTTTTTACTTTGACATTATGGCGAATTGTGAGGTGAATTTTGAGGTGAAAATGAATTTAAATCCATTTGGAATAAGGCTCTAAAATGATAAAATGAGGAACAAGTGAAGTGCAGTGAATACTTTCTGGATGCACAAACTCAACTAAAAGTATAAGTGATAATATGAAACTTTTTTCCATTTTCTACTCATTTTATGTCTTCATTTACTAAGAAAGTGCCATTAACAGCTGTGTAACGCAGGCAGGTTAGGACCCTAGTGCAGATTCGCAGACAGGACTTAGAACTCAAAAACACAGCTTTATTGATGGCGTGCTAGAGATACAAAACTAAACTAATCTAAACTGGAATACAGGAACCTAAACTAAACATACAGAGAAACATGCAGTGGGGAGTGGGGAGTGGGGAGGGGGAGGGGGGAGAAGAGAGAGAGAGAGAGAGAGAGAGAGAGAGAAAACACAGCCACGAGGGAGATAGCGACGCAGGACAGAGGGAGACGCAGACATAAATACACACAGAAGGGTAACGAGGGAACTGGAAACGCACAGGGAACACAGCTGACACAAATGAACATGACGCCACAGGGGAAGCAAAACTAAACACAATGAACAACATGGAACACGAGACCATCAAAATAAAACAGGAAACAGTGAGACGTAGACTGTGATAACAGGACATGGAACACGCAGACATGAAACACATGATAGGTTGGGAGACAGGATGGACCACAAAGAGGGGAACACGGGAACAGGAAAGGGAAACAAGGACACATACACTGAACACACAGAGGGACACAGGACAAAGACACAAGGGGAACCTGGATGTACAAGAAACTAACATGGAATAAACTCAGGACTCTAAAATCAACCTTAAATAAAAAACATAATAAAACATGACACAAACACGACATACAAGACCATTAAAAACACTACGATCATAGAAAAAAAGGGTGCCTACAGAGACAGAAATAGAGCCACACTAATTAATTAGCACAAAGAAAAAAGAAAGCTTGCTCGTGAAATAAGCAATTTAGTGCATTTAATGGTGACTGTCTGTGTCTGTGTCTTCAGAGTTTGGTTTTGTCTTATTTGTAAAGTAATACAGTCATGAATGCATTTCAGTCTTACACTCTACTTATGTAATAATAATAATAATTATACATTTTATTTATAGGCACCTTTTAGACCCTCAAGGTCACCTTACAGTAATACAATATAAGTAGCAATAATGCAATATAGTAAAATATAGAAAAATAAAATTTAACATAGTGTAAATGAAAAAAAATGTAGATACTTATGTAGACTCCTCCATAGGAAAGCAGATACAAATTCCCGAACACTTTACTATATGAAATAGGAGATTTCTTTGTGAAATGCTTGCAGAGGTTTAAACAACTGAAAGCATTTCACAACTCTTTTTCCAGTCCTTTTTTTTAAACCTTTTCCTACTTTTTGCAGCATGTTACTGACTTCACACTCAAAAAACAAACAAACTGTGAAATTAAATTATTTAAAAATATTTAAATAAAAAAAACTTTAGGTTCATAATGATTTTTTGTTAATAGGATGTCTTTAGTATTCTTAATAAATAAATTTGCAAATAGCTGCACGTGCAACTTTTTTGAAACTTACTTTACTTTCACAGGAACTGTGTGTGAAGGAGTTTTAGGTGCATGACAATATTACATTAACATCTCTGTAATAGTTATCTGTCGCCGTGACCAACCAAAAAAACAAAACAAAAAAAAAACAAGGGAGGCTGGTGAAGAAAAACATGATCAAGGTCATAAGAAACTGGAACAAAGCAGAGAAGTTAGTTTTGACAATTTCAGTAAAAGTAGTCTTTACTTTGTGGAACAAATGGTAGATGACTTTGCAGATTGCCTGACATTACTGTTTGTCTATTAGATTTATTGCCATGAATCTGGTATGCTATATTCTTGGTGGGTGGCACAGACTGTGCTTGAGTTATATTTTTACAGTTTATTGTTCACAACCATGTCTTCAGCTGTTCGCTTTCCAGTTTTGGTGAGCCCGTGTCCACTGAGTTTCAGATTTCTGTCCTTACCTGAACATGAATGGAGCCCAGTGTGATCCTTTGCTGTTGTAGCCTATCTGCGTGTGGTCAATGTGCTTCAAAATGCACAAGACATCAGGGTTTAACATGTTTTGCATTTTGACATTTTTTTTTTCCCACCTTGGTTCTGCCATACCTTTTCTATTTGCTTCATACTACTGTTAAACTAAATCACATTGACATAGTATGTGATGGTTGATACTGTGAGAGGTGAATGTTTGAGGACGACGCACCTGAGGACGCGTGGACTGGGTCAGTGTGTCCAGCATTCGCTCCACTATCATGTCGTGCCACAATAGTGCCAGTCCTCCATGATACTGCACAGCAGTGGGAATCAGCCATCTGTACAGAGCATACAGAAGAGCTGCTCCACCTGCGCAGCTGTAGAGAAGAGTCAGCCACATGCTGCAACCAGATTGTAAAAATATCAGTTCAGTGCAGGTGTGACAGGTGCATGCAACCACACAACTGAAATACTCGGGTAATATTCATCTTTACCTTTCTGTCTTATTTTTACATTGTGCTGTAAATCTTCAGTGATTATAAGTTAACCAATTCAAAAATTTTGAGTTAGTTTGTAATACATGACAGCAGTAAGCTATAGTCCAAATGATGGCATAGAATCTATTTTGTATTGTTTGTTATGGTAACATGGGATATGCTATATTAATTATTTTCTGTTCTTTTAGAGTTACCTGGCTGCCGCTCCAGTGCTTCCTGGTTTGGGTGAAAGAGGAGGATGAAGGGTGGAGCTGGTTTAAATGCAGAGGCCTATAAAATCGACTTAACCCGGGGGGTTCTTCTTGAATTATGGTTAGCTATTATCTCTGTGGTTTTCACCTTTGGTGTATACAGTGGTTCATTCGCTTGCTATATAACTGGAGCTGTCTCTCATTTGGGAGGTCAGTTTGCTGAGTTATGTTTGTTAAGTAGTTTTTGAGTGGAATTTTGTTAAGTTGACCTGTTTTATGGGCACACTTGGTTCTTAAAATAGTGTTTCCATCATTTTGAATTTTTGTAATAATTTTGTCCTTTCTGGGGTATAATAAAATATGGTATGGTATAATAAAACCCATTTTTTGAAGATTACACCTGCGCCTGTATGTGCTTGGCTGCTTGGTCCCTGATAGCAGGTACGGTGTATAGTGCTATATTATGGAAAAGGGCAATGATAAATGAACCCCAGACGCAGTGCAATAACAGCAAATCTGCATGAGATAAATGAAAGCTCCTCTCCTGTCTCCTCTCGCCCTACCTTTCCCTTTGTGTTGGGTTAATGAGATGGGTATTTATGCAGTGTACAGTTGCTGCTTCACTATCAGCTGCTGTTACCGCTGCTGCCATGTCCAAGATGAACACCCACACAAAACTCAATATGATGATATCTCTGAAGGATATCATTTAATATCAACTTCAATAAACAGTTGAAAGCACACCACACAGTGCTTTGTGTGAACCTTCCCCCTCTTAGAAGCAATTAGTCTGTTTAGATTTCTTCAGCACAGATAAAATGGGTAAGAAAAGGGTGCGTGTGGGGAGGGGAAGCACAGCCAGAATTCTAAACAAGAGCTGCTTCTGTGGGAAACCAGTGAAAAGCATGGCTGGAAACAACTCTACCTTGCACTAATAATGCAACTGTGAGAGACCGTTGGCTGTTGAGGTAATTCCTTTTGATTTGGAGTTTTAGTTGCATGGCAACTAGCCGGGGGTTAGGAGCTGTGTCACAAAAGGCAGAGCTTTGGGACTTTAACCTTTACTTTGGCTTTTTCTGAACATGCAAGAAAAGGCTCAGAAAATAAAATGGAGTTTTAGAAAGGCTGCATAAACACACGCTTGCATGTTTATCATTGTGCAGATGAACAGCTGCACGAAGTTGCATGCTTTTCCTACTATCTACCTGAATTCAAACTCCACTGGAATAAAAACAGAGAAGGCACAACAAAACTGGTAAAAAGGGAAGATGTGAAATGCTTTTTTGGTTTTGCATGGCAGAAACCCATGTCAGTTACAATAATTACATTTGCGGTCCCACAGTTTCACAACATTATTTCACAATACTATTTTGCAAACTCTTCAGTTCAAAATATGAATTAAAACCAGACTGAGCAGCAGTTTCCCTTTAGCAACTGCAGGACTAACTCTTCTTAGGAAGAAAAACCCTGTTGCACTCTTAAAATCTTACTTTTTATTACAATCTAAAGGAATAGAAGACTTACATGTGCAGGCAGAGGCGCTCTCAGCTCTCTTCTCGCTTTGCTAGAGGAAAATCTGTTACTTTCCTAACAGCCAGATATATGCCTACGTTTACATGAGGCTAACTCCTCCCTCCTCTTCCATCCACCCCCCTACTCGGAGCTGTGCTGTGAGCATGCAAGGAATGTACAGCAGACCTAATCTCAACAGTCAGCACACTCACACTTGCTCAGTCTTGACAAAAACAGGGTGCACTGTTTTTTGTGCATAGAATTTCATAATTTATTAAGGTTAAAGATGTGTGTTGATTAAATCACTTTTATCATTTGTAGGTGTTTATGCTGATATTCTTATTGGGTAAATATCTCATTTACATTTCATAGTTTTAATTTGATACATGAGCTGTGTGAAGATACCCATTCTACACCTCAGACTTAAGTGGGATTTATGATCCAGCAGAGGTAGCATGTTCGCTGTCTACTCCGGTCCAGGGACTGCCCATCTGCCTGCAGAGAGCTCTGTTGCCAGATGGAGGCAGTATACAAATATGTGGTACAATTGGTCTGTGGGTCACTCATGTTGTTGTTGTTCCATCAACCAGCCACAGAGAAGAACAAAGTTACAACATACAAAGAGATGAAGTGAAACAGAGTAGTAAAAACAATGAAACATGTCCACTGTAGCCACTCTGTGCTTTTCATGATGCATTTTTTGATCTTTGAAGTTTTTTATCTTCTGTTCCCGATGAACTCCGCTGTTGCTCACTTCTCTTTTCCAGCCCACTTGTCAACCAATCAGCATTCAGCAGATGCTTACATCATCTGCTTGCAGTGACATGTAGTTAGGATCTTGGAGGACTGCACTGGAGCACATGTGGGGTGGGTGAAAACCTTTCTCCCCCCTCTGTCCAAATGGAAATGTGTACGCAGATGGACATATTTGCGGGACCATAAATCCTGCTTTACACTGTTCCCATTTCAATACCTGGGTACAAAGAAGGTGAGGTCTTCATTTGCTTTTGTAGAAGAAAAAATAAAGCAAATCTTCTGTTACTTTATCAAAACTTAAGGATATTGTACTCTTGGTTTGAGGCACTTTTCTTGAAGGACAAAACTGTACTTTGGTCATTGCCTAACTTAGACAGCTAACAAAAGACCAAACAACCCAAGTCAGGCTAATAAACATTATCAAAAGCTGTGCTCATGATGCCAGCACCAGGCTACTCCCACCGCTGACCAAATCCCACCACAGAGATAGTTCACTAGGCTCTGATTGTTACAAAGCCAGTGTGTCTAGCAGGCAATCCAGGGGTGATTTAGACACTGGGCAGCTGTGGCTCTTTTCTCTGGCAGCAGTTCCAACATTGTCAAGAGAAAAGAACTGAACTGTAAAGCTTCCTCCCGTGGCCACTCATATTTGTCCAGCAGGATCTCAAACAGGCCCCATGGTTTCAGCTTTGAGATGTGTCGCAGCTGTCCTGGAGAAAAGGAAAATGGACCAGAACACTTTTAGGGAAGGAATAGATGAACTGCATAAGAGAATTAATTAAATAGGTAAAACTTTCTGTGTCGGTCACCAAGAATGAAGGGACTCCATGATCATAAACTAAAATAAATAAAAAAAACAAACAGTGATCATACAATGACACAAAATTACCCTTAGAGTTGAAATATCGTTTAGAATTTCTCCCTGAGAGGACATACTGCGATGGAAGAGGTCCTAGTAGCTCAATGATGTGGGCAATGTGATCTGAAAGGACATGAGTACACACCGTACTATAAGCACATAAATCAAGGACAAAAGATATGTTGTGTACAACACAAACCTTCCTCGCGAGAAAATGTGGCTCCTGACTGTGGGTCGAACAAATAGTCCCCTGTGGCCAATTCAAAAGCCTACACAGAAAAGGACAAAAATAAAAACAGTTGTTGCAAATCTATGAATGTGAGATGTGTAACCTTCATTTCTTTTTTCTTTTTAAATTTTTTTTTTAACACTTATATCCAGGTACTTAGCTCACCATGCAGGCAGTGCTCCAGATGTCAGCTGGTGTGCCATAGTCAGCACCAATCAGGACCTCCACAGAACGATACTGACACGTCTGGATGTCTTCAGTAAAGTGTTTGTGCTGGCAACAAGACAGATGAGCTGCATACAAGGCTGCACAAAATCTCTCTATATTAAATTAAAGACCTGTGACCCCTAAACTATATGCACATGGTTGTTAGCATGCTAACATTTGTTGACTGGCTTTAAACAGAGTGAAACTGAGGTTGATGAGAATGTCTTTATTATTGTATTTTGTTATAAACATAATTTGACCAAATAATAGGAGTAAAAGTTCCAAGGATGACCAAAGTTATTAGAGTTCATTCAAAGGGTACTGAGGTTTTAGTACTTCCAGAGTTTGCGTACCGTGCCATACGTACAGCCAGGGTGGGATTTGCTGTGGAGATTTGGGGATTTACCCTCTACTCTGGTCTATATGTTCTTCCCTCTAATATATTATTATTATGTTCAGGGGTGGGACTCATTCTGGGTTCCCGCCCTTTGGTTCCATGCACCTGGAAGTGATCAGCTCACCTGTTCCTGTTCCTGACTTTCTCTAACATTCACCCTGAACTTTGACATTTTTTTTGTTTGTGCTGTAAATAAACTTGTTAGTCAAGAGTCCTGATTCCAATCCACCTGAGGCCATGACAAATTTCATTTAAAAATAGTCTTGTGAACACTGTGGCTATATGTTTAAGTTCAGAACCCTTTTAGTTGAAGCTTATAATTATTCTATAGATGTTTCATTGACAGCAGTGATAAATACCACAGTAGGCTTCAGAGTATATATGTTTGTTCATGAATAATTTTTATGGGGGACAAAATAAAGAAGAAAGAATCTCTCAGCTTTCTTTTTTTTTTCTTGCATATTTTTAAAATGTCATCATAGAAAATAACATCTTGATCTATTTTTCTGACTCTGACAAATAAAATGCAAGCCATCAGTTGTAATGAAATGCACAAGATTACTACGTACACCTCTCTTAAGCTACATGTCGGATCAGCCCACACAGTCTCACAAGCGACATATGGCAGCTGTGTTTTCACCACAGGGCACCGTAAATATGGCCATCATGTTGTGCACCTGTCGCATTTAGCCATAATGATGGTGTGGAAGCATTTTTAATGCACTCGTGTGGCCATTTATGAAACAGTATGCAGTTTGCTCCAAAGTTCTGAGTTTATTTTGACAAAATGTGGGAATAATACCATAATATCAAATACTTAAAGGTTTAATAAAGCCAGAATCCTGAAGCACAAATCCCTGGGCAGTTGCAGCTGAATTTATGGTATGACTCAACTCCAAACTCCTAAAGGCTACAACTGTGTGATCTGGAATTCAAATATTCTCTACAAATCAAAAACAAACAGAAATATATTCTTAATAACAGAACACACACACACACATATATTAAAATCACTCACCACCCAGCAGGCATTGCCTAGATCAGCAATCTTGATGAGGATTTTGTCAGCATTCTGAGGCTTCAGTAGGTCCAGGATAATATCTGAGTCACTTGTGCCTTAAGTACATAAAACAACATGACAGCTAGGAAAGTACTTTTACTACTTATGATCCATGTAGCCTTTAAGTTTATGTAAACACATAGCCCAAAGTACAGATTTGTGCCAAAATGTAAGTCTCCACAGAAAGAGGAACAAACTATTGGCATCAAAGTTACCTTCCCTCCCAGAAATAGACTCACCTTGTGGACATGATGGTGAAGGTAAAAGAGGCTCTCTGTCTGCAGTCTGACATAATAACAATGATCTGGATCCAGAGACAGCAGCATCTGTGCTGAGGTCTGGACACGAGCAGAAGGAGTCTCTGAGGCTGTGCGCAGCTAAATTCAATCTGTCTTCCAACAGCAGAGTCTGTCTTCTTACAGAAATGTTAGAACCTGTTAGCTTAGAGTGACAAGTGGAGCCATGGGTGCTAGAGGTAGCACTGACATCAGAAACGGACACGTCGGGCTTGCCTCGTCGGCTTCTGTCTTTCCTCGTCAGTCGCTTAATTGGACTTCTGGAAATCCTGCTGGACTGTAGGGCATAGCCAGACATGGGAAACAATCAGCAGAGAGCATGGACTGAAGAAATTAATAAGAAATGCGCTTAGTGATTTATCACAAATTCATGCCTGCTTTGTGAGTTCCAGCAGTAATGCAGAATATTGCAACTACAAGTGATGTTTCATATTCTATTAGTACTTTAGTGTGCAGACAACAGTGGAAGTATTTAGTATTGCTTTTATATTTCATACCTCAACAGTGAATCTTAAAGTTTTGACATTAATCCATATGATTTAGAGCAGGTTGCTGACAACAAGCTGTCGTGAAACCACAACAGTGGCTGTTGGAAGGACATCAAAATCACCAGTTGTGTCTGCTTACTGTTTCAGCATTCAGCCCTGACAGTTACAGTAGTTGCCTATTGTAGGATATATACTATAGGTATATACACCTTAGGAGCTGTACTCTCTAAATACATGATAACCTGCTCTTTACTTGTCTGTACTCCACTGCGTATAGGAGTTTACAAAGTTAATTTCTATAAATGCAGTACGTATATTGCAAATGCCTCTTTCCAGTATCTCTTTAGGGTGCGAAAGGAAGAAAAATACAGTAGAATGAACACATATAATGTGCTCTCCAATTTCTACAAGAGATCTCTGCCCAAACTCTCTATAACAGTTACACACATCTGAGTGGGTAGTAAGAAACAAATGCTGAAATATGAATGCCATAATTATTGATTATATGAATGTTACGAATGCAAAAATAGGAAGAGCATATTTTCTGGCTGAGGTAAAGACTTTTATCAGTTGCTGAGTTGCTGAGCAACTCAGCAACTGCTGGTAAAAATAAAGTATGAACAGTAAATTTCCCCATATCCAGTCACTGTGAATAGAAGCCTCAGTGCAGTGTGCTCGTACAGAAGACAGGTCGTTACACAGTTTCACAAAGCTGTAGGTGCTTATAAGATGGGTCAGTATAAAAGCAAAACACCAACTCCATCTTACCCACTCCCCAAGAGTGTGGAAAACCCCAGTCAGCTTTCCGAGTAAGTTGGACGTACTCTAAGTAAGTCAAAGTATAAAAATAAAGGTCATAATACAATTAGAGCTGAATAAAAATTTATTAATAAGATAATATCAGAGGAATATATTTCATATTGCACACCTGTTTTTCTCTGGAGCCTGTGTTCACTGGCAAATGGAAAAACATCAGGAGAGGAAAAGGCACAAAATGTGAACAGCAGATAAGGTACTTCCCGAGAACATATATAACTGAGTAATATGTAGACTAATCTCAATCCAATGTGATTAGTAACACAGCATCGCTAACCTGAGGTGCTGGTGAATACAGGAGACGTGGGCAGCTGCCACAGCTTGGTGTTGGCTGCGAGCTTTTGAACATAAACCTCATCCACTCTCAGAAGGATGTTTTCTGGCTTGATGTCTGTGTGAATGATCTTGCATTTAGTGTGCAAGTAATCTAAACCCTGGAGAACCTGTGAGAAGGAACCATAATCAAATCACTGACACAGGCAAAAAAAGAAGATCATCTGTTTACAGAAAAACCTCAAATAGTGGTCATAGACAGGGGACCATTTCAAAGATTGGAATAAAGGATTGCACAAAACCTGTCTGAGGATGCTCTTAACGCAGGGAAGAGGGAGGCCTGTGTAGTTAGATTTGATGATCCATCTCAGCAGCTGGTGCCCAAGAACCTCCAGAACCATGCACACATCTGTTGAGCAATTAAGGACCTGCTTTTATACCGCAGAACCTGAATATTATACCTTGGGTATTTAGAAGAAGCCAGAATACATTTACAAGATCTGCACCGCTCTAATTAAATACTACAAGTTGCGGAGCAGCTGATTGTGATCGACCATCTTTATAAAGGATACGCTCTCCATTCACTCCAGTCACCCTGAAGTCATCAATGAGCTGGACTATGCTGTCTCGTTTAGGATCTTTGGGGTCACTGTCTCTTACCTGACGATTAAACAGCATTAACATACATTAACAAGTATGTATTGAACAAAAAAACTAAAAATGAAGAGGACACATGACTTCATAACATGGTGACATTATTGTGACTCCACAGTGATGGTGTCTGATTGAAAATAACAAAATGATTGCAGAAAACCTTTGCAGTTTATTGCACCATTAAACATGCTGATTATTAGGACTTCTGCTTGTGGCCAGACTAAGCCTAAGCCTAAGCCAGTTCTGTTACATGAGTGTTTTAAGAACTCTCCAAAATGACTTGACTCTGACAGCAATGTGACCACACTGACGCATTTCAGAAGTTTGATCTCGTCCAGTGCCGTCTCTGTGAATGTTTGAGCGCTCTTCGCCACCTTCAGAGCCACAAATTGCCCTTTCCTGCATGCAAACAATTATGTCAGTGAGTTACTGGATCATATTGATAATTGTTGTGTAAAAAGTCAAGAGGGCCAAACCTGTACTTACACCATATCCCAGCAGAGCCACACAGTAGAGAAATGACCCCATCCCAACTTTTTAACAACTTGGTAACGGTCAACAAAAATGTCTCCAATGTCTACAGGGTAGTAACCACCTGCAATGAAATATGCAGCAGATGTGAAAATTAAAGATCTCAACCAACGGGTTTGGATTTCAGGGTCGGGGTCTTACCTACCTATGCAATAGTCAGCAGGATTCTCCTGTTGCTCATCATAAAATCCCTGAGGCTCCGGTGAAACAGCATTCCTCTGTACAGTTTGAGGGCAGCGGTGGTCCTGGCTAGGCTTACGACTCCGTGCTGTGTTAGAAGTGGTGCGGGTCCTGGTTTTGATGGGTGGATTAAAAGAGTTTGTTGTAATCAGTGCTGCTATCGTTGCAGCATACGATGAGGACATGTTTATCTGAAGCCTGATGAGCTCGAGCCCAGCTGGAGGAGGATCAAGAAGAAAGCAGCACTCAGCAAGCTTATAACAAAAATGTTTCTGCATATGTTCAAGAAGGAAGGTGGTCCTAAATCACTTCCCACATGTGTAAAACAAGTGTTCACTGGCTTGGAGTCTGGCAGTTAGCTTGTATTGTTAGCTACTGACTGCAGTAGGTTGTTGCAATGACATTTTAAAAGAGCCAGTGAATGTGTATGATTATTTTTAGCTGGATGAATGGCATGTCAACGTAAATAGCTCGTGACACCAGCCAGCTGCAACTGAAATCTTACTGATATTGCATGAACTGCTGCAGTGCAGGAGCCACTGCTGTAAACAAGCGATGGCAAATTATTCCATTTTACTTCACATTTGTATCACAGTTATAGCGCTTCAATTTCAGCAAGACAGTAAAACAACTAGACACATGCAGGCTGGCCAAAACTGCTCTCATGGCATTCAACAAACAGTTAGCTCAACCTTTTGTGTGTAGTTATAAAAGTTTTAATAGGTAGGCTGACACAAGAGGAAATTTTTAAAAGTTACTTTAAAAATCACTTTACTTTTTTTAGCAACTGAATGAAAAAAATCATCCGCTCACTAACAGGAAAGGAGCTTTAAACAGAGAGGAAAAACAGCCCTTTAGCTTCCTCTTTAATGCCGCCTAGCTGAAGATTCTTCTGCAGTGTGTGACATTCAATCCCCGTAATGCATAGATGTCTTTTGTAAGGTATTTTGTATTGTACATACGGTAAACTTGCCATTTCTTCCTTGAAAAGTTTTATTCTGAAGGGTCTTTTTTTCCCCGTGGGAGACCAGAAGAAACGTCGAGAGTACATCAACTCAGGAACCGTTATTCCTCTCTAAATACCCAGTCAGGTTAAAGGACGAGGCAACTTACCCTTGTGTGCAATGTATCCACTTTTAGTATTTGTAACGCGGGAAATGAACGAGCCTGACACGAGGACACCCTCAGCCCTCTCTCTTCTGTGCGACTGGAAAAAACACACTCAGGTCCAGGAATAGCAGCCTGCCCTGCTAACAGGGGCGCATCCAGAATTGTTTCATAGGGGTGGCCATATGGGAGGCCACTGGAAATATTAGGGTGGTACACCAAAAACACAATTTCCAGTTTTATTATGCTGTTGTCAAATATAGGTTACTTAAAAAATATGGCCAAAAGAAGAGAGAAAGAAAAGAATTATATGCCTAATATTATAGGGGGGGGGGGCATTAAAGTCTGGGGGAATGACCAGTGCCACCCTTAACCCCACATGATGGCGCTCCTGTCTGCTACATGCATTTCTGACAATATTATCGTTATGTAGCGACTAGCTCAATTTACAGAGGTGGTAAGGAGGTCGTTTTCTCAATTCTTTGTCTCCGACTTTCTGACAAACTAATCTTTTGTTTTTAGAAGGATGCTACTCAGTATGTTCTTGTGAAAAAAAAATTACAGTAAAAAAGTAATTGGTGATTATAATATTTGCTGTGGAGAAACAGGAAATGTAAAAAAAAAAAAATGATTATACTAGTGCTGTGAAATATTGCAAATAAATCTTTGTGATTTTTACTTTCCACAGTACTTCATTAAAACAACAAAACACTCCTTTCAGCTTTTTTTTAAACTTTTTTTTTCTTTGTTTTAAATATTGGAAACATTAAACGTAAATGTGCCCGTCTCCAAAGCACTTCGGGTCAGCCTCCGTTTTCATTTTTCATAGTGAATGTGTGTTTATTTTTTTTTCCCGTTTCCAAAAAGATAATTTATTTAAGACATTTCAGTGGACTTGGAGAATAGAAAAAGTATCGATCCTGTCGCACTAGTAGAGATCCAATACCAATAACAGCACTGGTAATGAGATTATACCATTTGGATAGATCCACCCACCTCTTCATTATACACTCTGATTAATAGTTTAGAAGTGGTAGGTTTGGCACAGAGTACAACCACAGGTCATTTTCAGCATAACTTTGCTGCATATAGTACAAAAGCATCTGGCACGTTTTAATTTTGATTTCAACATGACACTTTATTTAGATCTCATACATACAGAACAGGGCAGGCCTTGTTTAGCCTAACTTCATAGGCCTGGTTATAAAGAGAGAAGAAAAGAGAAAACAGCTGCACTTAAATATCTTTTCTTTTTTAAGAAATAAAGAAAATATAAAGTATAACCAAATATTAAACACATCACACGGCTTAATGAAATTTTAAACGTACATTACTAATTCCTGCACTGATGAGAAAGGGCTACAGTAGATGGCTACAAAACGTTATAGGTTCATAAATATAATATAGTTTGAATACATTTGCTTTAGAGCTAAATTTATATTATTTCTTTTGAACTTAGAGTACATTATATGAAAAATACCTTTATGACCCCCAGTGCACAGCAGTTTGGTCTTTGATTTCAGTCTTTAACAAGCTGGAAGGAGCTCTAGGAAGCAAGAAACGGAGGATGTGAACACATTAGACAGCCGAGGAAACAAGGTTCATGTTCCACAGTGTGCTACAGTTTGTAACTGAGCAAAAACATATCACAAGCACACACAAAAGAAAACTACATTCAAATGAGTCTGAAGATCAAGTACATAAAAAAGGCAAAAGCATATTAAAACCATGAAAGAAACATGCTATGTTGTTACAACAATACAAATATTTTCAGTTTACTTCTTCTGTTTTCTGTAGTGTACATTGCAAAATGCTACCAAGGCTGATTGTGAAAACAATGTAATAATGCTACTGATATACAACGATAATTGACACAATGTTAAAAGAAAGCAAATATGTAAAACAGGTTCTTTACAAATACAAACAGCATGTATTCTCACTGGTATGAGACCTGCTCACACCACCATTGAGTACTGCAGCAGCCCTATTCTGGTCACATGGTCACCCTCAATTTTTATAACCAATTAAATAGTGCTCACTTGGGGG
>VVHJ01063526.1:7335-26126 GCA_015107715.1 Tylochromis polylepis | reverse complement strand
TATATATATATATATATATATATATATATATATATATATATATATATATATATATATATATATATATATATATAAAATCATCATGGTACAATAAAGACATCGTCATATGGCAGTAAAGTCATTTATCTCAGCAGACTGGGTTTGTGTGGCAGCTCTGGGAGTGTGGTGTAGGTGATAGTGGAGAGATAAAGGAAGGTGGATGCTGACTTGGTATAATGTTGGTGCTTGTGTGTGTCCCGCAGACGGTGCTGCCCGTCGACGAGAGCCTGACGGAGTCAATGGGAGTACGAATCAAGTACGCCTCGTTGTGCAAAGATACCCTGCTGCGCTCAGGTGGGACAGCTTTGCTCTGTGAGTCAGTGTGTGCAAAGTAGCGTGGTGTTAGTAGGGTTTTGGTGAAGTTTTGTTTTTCTTTCTTCTTAAATCAGTTAAAATAACTTGGCTACACTGTCCTGTACATTGCTGATATATTTCTTATCAGTTTAATAGAATATTTGGATCGAAACTGCTTTAATCTGGTAACTGAGTAAGCATTTAAAGACATGGATGCTAAACAGATCTTCCTGCATTAAACGCCTTCATTAGAACCCTTTCACATAGGCCTAGAGATCAGTCTGTGGATCCCTGGCAACCTCTGGTGGATAGGAAAAATGTTTAATCACCATGTGGCATACATGACTGCTCAAAACAAGTTACAGCATATGAAGGATCTCCTTTTTACCTACATTTTTATACCAAGCTAATCTCCTAGCGGTGATTCCTTCTCTGGAAGGGAGTGCCACATTTGGACACTTTTACAGAGCTTCATTAACCCTTATAGTCACATATTCTGAAAAGGAGCTATGTCTTCTGCGCTTCAACCCTGCACCTGTTTGTTTTTTTTCTCTCCTCGTCCTTCATTTCTCTCACTCACATTTTCCATCAACATGCAGTTGAGTTATATTGATTGTCCCCGGCGAGTGGGAGGTATGCATTTACCTCGGGGATAGAGTGACGGTCCAAAAATAACAGAAAGCAATAACGTTGTTTACAGAGAAAAACTTTGGTCAGATCCGTCTTCATCTAATCCGAGCTAACTGAATTTTGTGTTGCTTCAGTGTTTGGCGGCACGATGTCGAGGATGTACCGCTTCCCCACCACTGATGGGAACCACCTACGAGTGCTGGAGCAGATGGCCGAGAGCGTCCTGTCTCTAAACATTCCCAGACAGTTTGTCAAACTGCTGCTGGAGGAGGACGCGGCCAGGTACAGCCACACGTGCATTTCTAATGTTTACCATTAAAGAACGTGTTACTTGTTCTTACTCATTCGTCATTTCTTATACTGAATAAACTGAACTGATATCATCTCTTGTGTGCTCCTGGTGTGTTGAACTTTTTTTAGCTCCTTGCTTTGTGCTTTTAAAGAATGTGTAGTTTCTCAAAATTGATTCAAAACAGGTTAACGCTGTGTAAAATGCGACATCAGAGGTTTTAACTGCAATATTTATGCAGTTGGAGAATTTTGGCAGCAGTCTGCTTAAGTTCCATGACACATGGACATCGTCACAACTGGTATTTCCTTCCACCATCACCAGAAATCTGATTTTGCTTTGTCATCAAAATGACTTCACAATGCAAACCAAAAACAAAGTATAACAATGAAGTTGTTAAATATATTTTCCCCCAACTTTGGACACTATGCTTCTACAAATTAAGACCTCATCAACACTCAACATCTTTAAAGCCTGAGCTTTGATGCTTTTCTTTTGTTTTCTTTCTTATTCGTCTTCCGTTTTTCTGTATTTTCCTGCTTTGTTTTATTCCTTTTAGTTGTACACCACTTTGGTAAACTCTTGTTTTTAAAACGTTCTTATAAAGAAACTGAATTGACTTGACTAGTAAAATTAAAAAGGCAAAACTAAGTTCCTGTAATAACCAACAGGAGACCAGTGATGTATAAATTGACTTTGATATGGCCTAGAGGCTGGTCAGCAACACCCTGGTCAGTAGTTGGAGTGTTTGCACACAAGTGGGTGTCTTGTCTGCAAACACTGCTACTGAGTACAGAAATCTGCTGGATATCAGTGCAGTCATAAAGAGGTTTTTGCTGCACCCAACCACAGCCAACAATCACTTGCCAACTGGTTGGGGAACACAGTTTTTCATAGGTTGCCAGAGGGTTGGCAACTGGTTTCTAGGCCTTTGTGATGGAGGCCAAATGAATATAACAAAATAAAAATCAGCAGAGACCTAAAATGCATGCTTTTGTACCATTGTGGTTTATCCTGTGTTGTACTTCGTAGACAAACTCGTGAGCTGAATCATTGTTTTGAACCTTTGAGGGGTTAAATATTTAATACATAAAGAACAAGAATCAAAACTCTCAAATTTGTATAGCGCAAACTAAACTTCATAATACCCAGTTTGACCTCTTCAGATGTTTTGTTTTCTTTGCAGCAGCTTGAAACCCAAAGAAATTCACTTTATTGTTCCTTTAAACTGTGCGTTCTTAGTTTTTATGGACATAATTTCTATGTAATAATGTCTAGTCATAGCCAGATGGTTGGAGGATCTCCATTTCGGTGGCCTCAGAATATCATCTCTGCTTTTTCCAGATGATTGGGTTCTGTTGGCTTCATCAGGTAGTGGTCTTCAGCTTGCACTGGGATGGTTTGCATCTAAGTGTGAAGTTGCAGGAATGATAATGAGCACCTTCAAGTCAGAGGCCGTGGTCTTCAGCAAAGAAAGGGTCGAGTGCTCACTCCAGGTCAGAGATGACTCACTGCCTCAAATGGAGGAGTTTAGGTACCTCAAGGTCTTGTTCACGAATGAAGGGAGAACGGAGCAGGAGGTTGACAGACGGATTGGGGCTTTGTTGTGGTGAAGAGAGAGCTAAGCATAAAAGCAAAGCTGGTGATTTATTGGTCAATCTTCCTCCCCACCCTCAGCTATGGTTGTGAGCTTTGGATAGTGACAGAAAGAATGAGATTGCAGATATAAGTGACAAAATAACCCTTCTCTGAAGGGTGGATGGCCTCTGCCTTTGTGATAGGATGAAGAGGATGAAGAGTTCAGTCATTGGGCAGGCATTTGGATTAGAGCCACTGCTCCTCCACATCAAAAGGAGGCAGCTGAGGTGATTATGGCATGTGATTTGGATGCCTTCTGGACACCTCCTGGGTGAGGTGTTTCAGGCATGTCCTGCAGTGAGGAGGCCCAGGGCAGACTCAGGACACAGTGGAGAGATTACATCTCTTGGTTGGCTTGGAAATAATTCCGTTTTCCCCCAGATGAGGTGAAAGAGGTGGCCAGGAAAAGGGAGGGCTGAGTTTCTCTCCTTAGATTGACCAAACCCATGACCTTGAACCTGGATATATAGGAGAGGGAGGATAAATGAAAGGATGTTACATTAAACCAAAACGAGTGGCAAATTATCCCGTCTGAGAAGCTGAAACCAGAGAAAGTCCTTAAATTATGGAAATTATTTCTGATTGTGGATAATTGCCGGAGCTCTTATTGCAAGTCATTTGAAATGCATCCTGAAGCGAGTGCAGTACTTCAGCTATGATTCATTTTTTCCTCTTTCTAACTATTACGTCTGCAGGGTTTGTGAGTTGGAGGAGCTGGGAGAGTTGTCCCCCTGCTGGGAGAACCTGCGGCGGCAGATCGTCTCTCAGTACCAGAACATAATACTCGCTTACCAAGAGACACTGTCTGACCTCAGTGACTACAGAGGTCAGTGTACGTGCAGGCCCGAGTACACCTAAAAGACAAAAGTTAAATAGATCACGACTAAGCTTCTTCGTCTCTTTGTCAGGTCCATCATTCAAAGCCAGTAACCTGAAAGCAGACAAGAAGCTGGAGTTCATGCCCACTAACCTTCACGTTCAGAGGATGAGGGTGCAGGATGAGCTGGGTTTCGGTTAGACACGAATACAAATTATCAAAAAAAGAAATCTTCCTGTGATCGCACGCGCTTCTTTTTGTGCCTTTAAAACATCCTTGTTTGTCTTTCCAGAACAGACATACGATGTGGTAACAGTCGGCGCCCCGGCCGCTCACTGCCAGGGTTTTAAAAACGGCGGTCTGAGGAAGCTCATCCAGAAGTTCGAGGAAGCAAAGAAACAGTAAGTTGAGCGCAAAGTGGGGCGTCACATAGAACAACTAAAGAGAGGAAACAAAAAATAAACAAAAGCGTTCGTTTTCTTCCAAGTCGCGATGACCTCTCCTCCTGTTTTGGGTTTTTATATTTTGCTTTATTCATCTTGTGATTTGTATTTAAATAATTGCTTTGTTTTGTTTTTTGTCATCTTTGTTTCTTCAATTTCTGCATTAATTCTGCAGTTCCCTTTTTATGGCTTCCTCTTAATTTTGTTTTTGTTACTTTTCCGATCAGCGTATATGAGGAGGAATGGTGAGTCGTTGCACTGCTTGGCTTGTTTTCGTTTGACACTTCTAAAGAAAAAAAAAAAAAGAAAAAAGAAAAAATCACACTTTCATAGATCCTTAAGATTTCTACAACAAAGTATTTTCAGTTTTAAGCTGGAAGAATGGGGTTTTGCGTAGCCTATCATGGCGCATCAGTCTTAACAGTGTTGTGTTAACTAATATAGAACTAAAATGTGTGTTGTTTTAAAACGAGCACAAGGTTTGTCACTAAGTTGTATGTATACTGCTCGTTTCATAAATTCAGTCATCATTCTAGAGTCTATTAAAAACATGTTTCTGTGCTTGAAAAGTCAAACCCTGACAATATTAATGAGACGTTTTTAAAATTCTTCTACACGAGATGGTCTGAATTTGTGAAGCGAGTGGTATCGTTCCCCTGCGTTTATTGAAGTCGGCTCCGTGTTGTCTCTCCTGAGCCACGATTAGGCTCCTTAAGAGCAGGCATGTGCATGCAGACGTTGTATGTTTGTACATCTGTGAAACACTAAAGTCAACTATAGTGGATAATGTCCCTCCCTGCGTTTTTGGAACAGCCCCTCTGAAGCTTGATTTAGACTTCTGCAGGAAATTTACGTTCTAACTTAAGACATAACCGGAAACCCCTCTTAACACTGAACCGTTCCCTTCCACGCCATTCTGTGTCCAGTTACAGCGTATATTTCCTGCTGAAGCATATTTCAGGCATAAAACAGAAACATTACAAAAATATACACCTACAGGCCACTTTATTAGGTGCACCTTGTCAGTACCAGGTTGGACCTTCAGATCTGCCTTAATTCTTTATCGCACAGTTCAGCAAGGTGCTGGAAACATTCTTCAGAGATTTTGGTCCATATTGGCATCATAGCATCACACAGTTGCTGCAGATTTGTCATTTGCACGATTTGATTACAGTTAACTCAATGTTTCAGTCAATCTCAGGTATGCTTTAGGCCCAAAATGCGCCCTAAAGAATATAAGGCAGGATGGATCTGTGTTTCGATTTAAACTTCAGCAGGTCATCTTAACCATATTGTTGAGTTGATGCCATGTGGTTGACTGATCAGATATTTGTGTCAACGAGTAATTGAACAGGTGTATCTAATGAAGTGGCCAGTGAGCATATACTCTAAACACTTGACAGTGTGAATAATGACCTCCAGGAATTCAATATGGCTGTCTTGTGACTGATAAGTAACAAGGTCAGAGATAAGACTCCATTCACATTTTCTCTGTTCTTGAAAGGGACATTCGACATCAGTGTTAACATTTATAGGGTTGAATGGACAATTGATAATGAATTTAAATCTTTATGTAGCTCTACTACTGGGAATATGAAGCTAGTATTGGGTTATTTTGATAAGTTACACCGGGAAATACACAAAACAATTTTTTTTCCTTTCTGAAAAAAACCCTCAACTGATTGGTTCAGTGTCTGTGCTGCACAATTTTTATGTACTTTTTCAGCCTTTTATAAGACACACTTAAGTTCTGGAAATGCAATAAAAACAACTCATTAACTGCCGACTCACACATTTTTAATGTCATATGTCAGACAACCTTAAAAAACCAGAATACAAAAATGTGCGGTGTTTTAACTCTGCATAAAGCTGTAGTTTTATGAGACAGCGCAGCTGTACTGATGTTTAAAGATTGGCACAATTTTTCAGTTTCAGTGGAAAATTAAAGTGCATTAAACTGGAAACACTGAACTGTTTCATAGTACTTAGTATTCAGTGCAGCTCAGCAGCCTATGCAACTCATTCAGCATGTACTACTTATGTATTTTTAATTAAAATTTTTCTTTTATATTGCATTCATATTTTCTTGGTATTCTACAGTATTTTAAAAAAAAAATATTTCAGTGTTTAATATCTCAATATTGATCAAGCAAAGATTGAAGTATATCAGAGAAAACCCTGGCAGATATCAAACACCTGACAAACTAGAAGCAGGGTGGTACTTTCCCAGTTATAACACAACATAATGTGCAAACCCACAAGACTTTTTCTGTCTTCATGCTCAAACATCCAAATATCCATTTTTTGACTTTACTGGAAATTAAAATCAAACCACAGTTTGGCTTTGATTAGCACATCTGCAGTTCATTACAGTCAGTTTTACCTTCCTGATCATTAGTCTTCACATCCTGTGTGTGACTGGCTTCACTTTGCTTTAGCTCTTGCTTTATGAAGGTGGCCATGCTGAAAATGAGCAGTATTGTGTGAATAGATAAGCTTGAGCTTGTGACAGAGAGAGCGGGAGAGAGAGGGAGAGATTGAGCATGCTCTCCCGTGTGCTCAGTGACTGGAGTTGAGTAATCACCTAGCAACTGCTGCTCAGAAGAAGTCAGCAGCTGACTGGCACACTGCTGAGCTCTCCGGCTGACACGGTCTGCTCGCACTGCTCTGAGAGCAGTTTGAGGGCGTTGCTGGATCCTGCTGGACCATGCTGACTGTGATCTGTGACTGACTGCGTGATACCCTGGAAATCTTAAAATCGGGCATACATGCTTGGAGTGTTTGCCAACATCTGGATTAAGAGAGTGTGGCGAAGCTTTCAGTAGCAGGCTGCATGGGACTCTGGTAGCATCTGTAGGTAACATTTGCAAAACTTTCCAGCAAATTGAATTGTTGCATTAGAAACAAAATGTGGAAATCAAAAATGCTTGATAGAAATTTATGGACAATATTTCTAGTTGCAGGATAGTTACCTTATTATTATTATTATTATTATTATTACCAGGGCAAATTTAGATATATGAGGGTAACCTGAATGTTCAGTTTAAAAGTTGAAGTTTTGTTTTTTCAGTCCTACCTCATGGTTTGAATTTAATTTCGTACTGGAAGAAAATCTATTACTGCAGAAATGAAGCTCATGGGAGGGTCTTGCCTAAATTGTTTTCCTTTAACCCAAGGCATCCCTATAAATATTCAGAATAACTGCTGAATACTTTCAGAACAGTTTGCACTGCGTTTGCTTATGTAATCTCTCGTAAATTATAATAAAAATACAGGCGTGCATTCATGCACGGTGATGCTCACAGCGCAGTAACGTACTCAAGCGTGAAAGACCGTGAAGGAACTTGAACTGAGACTGCACTGAGATGACTCAGTTAATAGCTTCACTGATCTGCTGTTATGACATAAATAATACAAAACTTATCTGTCATCTCTTTAAAGTATACCAGCTTTGCAATTTTCATATCACAGTGACAATTTTTTCAGTTGTTCAATGCATATAGAAAACATAAAATGACATGTCATAAGAGAACAAGGTTTAGAGATGTATAAGAGCACTTCCAGGCTTTCAGATGCCGCAATACTTACATGCTCCTAGCTAACGTGACACTTACAGCATTATGTGGCTCGTCTGTCAGTTTGAACACTGTTTTTGGATGGTTGTGACCTTTTCTGGTTGAATCCTTCCTAACAAATTAAGATGAGCAAGCGCAAATCAAAATTTTGGCTCTTTAAACGAAAGTCAGATGTGCACTAATATTTTTTACTGCATAACAAGCAATCACCAAGGATAACATTAGATATTACACTTAAAAAAAAAAAAGTAGTGATCCTGTCTGGGTCAGCTGAGCTGCTGAATTTAGAGACTATGATGCAAAATTAGTTAAATCTCTTGACTTCACTAATATTAGTTAGTGGCATCGCTCAGAAGTACAAGATTACTTTTTCTGTTGAAATTTGCTCGCTTGTAGTCTTTATAGAGTGAAGGTGGAAAAAAAAGTGTACAAACATTAAATGTGAACCTTTTGTTTTCAGAAATTTCAAGAACATTGTTTTTTATTATTTATAATTCTTTGAACTTTATCATCCGTTCTTGGTTCAGCTTTGAAGATGCGTCTTCAAATGAGTAAATTCATATTCTAAAAGCATGTTTATACCTCTTTTGTATACTTCAGGTTGCCAAGGGGACCTTTTTAAGCTGCTCTTTGAGTTGAACTCTAGATCTATTATATATAGTTCTGCTTTTACTCCGAGCTTTCGACTCCAACAACGAGCTCTTTCCCATTGTAATTTGTGAAATATTTCTGAAATATAGGGTTTTTGTCATGCACAAAGGTAAAAACCAAACTAAACAGTAAGTGAAAATGAAATGCAATTGTAAAAATGAATAGAAAAAATGGATTAAAACAATATTCCCACACTGAATTTACACCACAGTGTCTTGGATGAAAGTCCAATTACACCATGCTTGATTTTTATGTCCAAAACTGTAAATAATTGTAAATAATAATTTCATGACTGTGTTAGTCTGTTCTAGTATCGATTTAAACAGCATCATTCTTAGTCTTGAAATATTTGTAAAACTACTGATCTGCTTTAAGCAAAAGTTCATGAATTTAGTCATGGAAATAATGCAGTCATTCATTTGGATAGAGGGTTGAATCAAACACTGTGGGCTGACTAATCCATTGTGCTTGCTGACTTAATGACAAACTGTGAAGGATAATTTGATTTGCATATCTTATTTGGTCTATCTAATTGATGCTTTGCACATTATGCTGTCAGAATCAGCACAAATACAAATGTGGATGTTATTTTCTTAGCTGCCTGTGACTCCTAATAAGGACTGTGTTAAAAACTTGAACCAGTACATTCTCCCTTCCTCGAGATACTTTCACACAACCATCATTAGGGTTCACAGAGAAGGGACTTAAAAGAGAAAACATCCAGTGAGCAGCAATTCTCTGGTTAAAAATGCCTCGGTGATGTCACAGGTCAAAGGCGAATGAATAAACTTCTTCAAGCTGATAGGAATGTTATAACACTCGCCAACAACACTCGTCACAACCAACGTATGCAGAAGAGCATCTCTGAAAGCACAACACATTGAAACTTGAAGCAGGAGTACATCAATAGACCAGACCAGGGTGTCACTCCTGTCAGCTAACAACAGGAAACTGAGGTTACAATTCATACAAGCTCACCAAACTTGGACATTAGAAGATTAGAAAAATGCTTCTGTTACAACATTTGGATAGTAGGATCATAATTTGTCGTAAACAACATGAAAGCATGCACTTTGTGGTGCAATGGTTCACATTGCTGATGGTGTAGTGCTGTATGCGCCCCTGAGTGCCAGTCAAGCATCATTTAAAGCCCACAGCCTAACCGAGTATTGTTGGTGACCATGTTGTCATGGTTGAAGAATTTCTGGATCCAAGTTTCGTACCAAAGTTAAGAACTTTATTTACAACAACAGGATAATAAATGAACAGAAAGGCTGAATCTGAGCTGGCACTATATTCAGTATTAGGATTAAGGCAACGTCTGAAAGGCACAGTTAGACTGGGGAGGTATGGCTGAGTAGGGTTACTGCGAGTTTGGTGAGTTTGGTGTGCAAGCTGGCAGACCACAGAGCAGCAGATGCAGTTGTTATTTTATTGAGAAATAAATATCTGAATTAGCATTTCAGAGGAGCATTCCAGGCACATTTAGACATCTTAATAAACAAGCCTAATAAATTGTTAGTGCGTAATGTCAGAAATGACTTTTGTGCCAAATCTACTTATCAAAGTAATGGTAGTATAGCTGCAGTTTTAACCAGTCTAGTTGATGTGTGAGCTGATTTGATGCTCTAATAATCTTCTAATCTGGATGAACGCGATAAAGGCCAGTGAGTGAATAATCAGACTGATTCATTTAAGTTAAGCAGCCGTTTGACATTTCAGGAAATACGCCTCGACGAGATGTTACCTCTCTAATGTCGGGCTTATAAATGCAAATTTTCTCCAGAAGATACCGACTAGATTGTTTTATGTTGTGTGTTTTGCTAAGAAGAAAGAACGTAAAAAATATTCTGAAGGAAAGTAATCACATATAAATGTTTATACATAAAAAATATAACTGTCTAACTATTCATTTAACTTGTTAACTTGTTAGGGATAAGAACTGTCAATTTTGAATCTTCCCTTCGCAGTATGGTAAACAAATCTGCATGAAGCTTTACTATTTCTTAACAAAGCACAAGCAAACATGAGAGTATGGATTTATAAAAGCAAAACCACAACTAACTGTTATTAATATCTGATACATTTACAAAAAAGAAAAAAGAAATTTATTAAATAAAAGAAAATAATATACATTTTGAACTCATTTTCTCATCCTAGACTTTTATGAAAAAAAATGAATATCATTTTTTTTTTCATTTAAAATACCATTGAGTTCCAGGTAAGTTATAAAAGTCCCAAACCAGAAGAAACTGAGTGAAGAATGATGATAAAAAATGACATCCAAGTTAGAACCTTCTTCTTTTAATGACTTAAAAGATTTGATTATTACCTGCCTGATATTTTAAAATAAAATAAACACAGTTTTTATACAGGCAAAAGGTTAGACAGTCCTGAAAACATGGGAGGTTACAGTGAGCTGGTATTAAAACATTTCCCTACAGAAAATATTGTGTTATGTGTCACAAGAGTCAGAGACGTCATTACGAATAAAATAGAAACTGATTGCTTTTTACACACCTCACAGCGGTCCTAATCCCCCTCGAAAACAACGCTCCCATCCCGCTTGCTGGATTCAGTCCCTCAGGGAGCATGGCTTTATTGGCTCAGAGGGATTGAGTTCGTTTGTTCATGTGTGCCTCAGTTTAAGTGCTCCTCCCTAATCCTAAATCCTTTAATTGTCAGTTGAGATTGATAGAATTGCTGGACTCTGACTGAATCACTGCTTTTGCATTGATTAATTAAAAATGAAATATCTTGTTTCCATGTTCACAACCACTCTACAGCAGACACATTATTAAGCTTGGAGCTTGGAGACCTTATATCTTTTAGTATCTTGGTGAGCAACAAGTCAGTTCTCATTTTAAAACCTGAGGCCACTGAGGTATATCTAAAAGGCTTGAGGGAAAAGGTTGTGTGCCACTGAGGGGTTGCTTAAGTGATTAACTGACTTCAGAGTGCAGAATTGAGTTTAAAGCATGACCTCTGAGTATGCTGCCATCAGGGGAACAAAGGGCCCTAGAGTTCTTGCCTTCATTCAGTCTCTACTGACCAGAAGATAGGACGGCAGGGAGAATTGGTCTGGCACTAAGTGGTCCTCAATCAGCTTTTTATTGACCTAGTATGCAGTTGCTCCAGCACATAATCAGTTTTTGTTTGTCGTTCACCCCATATTAATCTTGAGCTGCCAATCTACTTGCCAAATTCCTATTTAGAAAATATAATTTTAACAATCAGCTGTGTTGGAGTGAAATATAAACATGGATTATAGTGAGTTACTCTGGGAGCTGGACTGTGTGTGTGTAAGAAATAAGAAAATCAGCTGTAACATATGTAAGGTGTTCCACTTAAAAACCTGTCAGGAACTTGAAAACTATGAACTATGAAAATGGTGTTCTCTAGGATGGGCGGAAATGTATCAATAATAATAATAAAAAAAAAAACTAAAATGGGCATCCAAATATATTTTAAATCATAATATTGCTTTAGTTTGCAATCCTAGCAGATTAATGTTTTAGGTGGTATTTATGTATGCAGATCTCATTATTTAAGCTTCTCCTCTTCTCAAATATAGGGTGACAAGGTTTAAAATACGATAACAAATGTACACTTGCTGGACGCTTTATTAGTTGTACCTTTTTAGTGCCAGTTTCAACCCAATTTTGTCTTCAGAAATGCCTTAATTTTTTGTTGCACAACAAAGAAACATTCCTCAGAGATTTTCAGAGACATGCAGATTTTTCAGCTGCATGTCCATGATGAGAATCTCCTGTTCCACCACATCCCAAAGGCGCTCTATTGTAGCTCAGCTTACTGTGGAGGTGACTTGCATACAGTGAAGTCATTGTCATATTCAAGAACATAGTCTGAGCTAATCTGAATTTTGTGACATGGCACGTTAACCCGGTGCAAGCAGCCATCAGAAGATGTATACACTGTGATTATAAAAGGATGAATCATATCTGGCCTTTTAATACATGGATATGGACCTGGTGTAGTCTTCTGCTGTACTTTCAGAGATGCTCTTCTGCATACGTTTCTCGTTAAAAATGATTATTTGAATTACTGCTGTCTTCCTATCAGCTCAAAGCAGAACTGTTGCTCACTGGATCTTTTCTCTTTTTAGACCTCTAGTCTAGAGATGCTTGTGTGGGAAAATCCCAGCAGATCAGCAGTTTCTGAAGTTTCAGCCCGTCTTACACCAACAACCTCAAGTTCCTTAAATCACCTTTCTTCCCCATTGCAGTGGTCAGATTGAACTTCAGCAGGTCACCTTGACCATGTCTACATGCCTAAATGCATTGAGTTGCTGCTGTGTGACTGGCTGATTTGGATTAATGAGTAGCCGAGCATGCATACCTAAGCGTACATTATTAAAAGCTAGTAGTCCGTACCATCTAACTATACTTTACTTCCAAAGCTGGCTGCACAGTAATATGCTGCTAGGAAAACCGTGTTAGTTTAAAACCACAGAAATAATTTTGAATTAAATGGTGAAGCTGGTATTCTATGGGCAGGTGACCAGTCTTTTAGTGTTTTTCTTTTTCCCTGAATTTGGAAAAAACTGTCTCGCTGGTTACTGTTGGAGTGTCCTATTAGTGCTCCAGTGTCATAAACATTGCATTTGTAAGTGCATGGGTGCAGTATGATGTTCATTATGTAATATCTGTGCAGCCTCAGGACACAATTATGGTATGAGGGAAGTACACTTGTATTGTCTTGCTGTGCTTGTTCTGTGGCTCTCTGCAGTTGGAACAGCATTAATGGACATGCACTTGTTGGCAAAAAGAAATATGCAACATACAGGAGGTATTTGTATGGGATTTTCCCCTATTTTTAATAATTATTCACTAAACCGTTCTTACATTTGCATGTTAGGACTAATAAGAATGAAATATCATCAGACACCCGAAACCCTCATTGACTTTTTTTTTTTATCCACACAGCCTAGAGACAAGCGATGACAGTGGGGCTGATTTCTATTCCTCTTGTGCTGCCTTTGTTAGACGACAGATTAATGAGGGGCAGAGACAGGAAATGCTGGAAAAGATGGCGCTAAAGAACATGCAAACTAAGACATTTGAGAAGTATGGGTTTTTGAGTCCTAGCGTGATTCCTGAGACAGATTTAAGTATTTTTCCAGTTATTGTGATCTTTTTGCTGCCATAGATCATCAGCCACCTTGATGAGTCAGAAGCAGCTAAATAAAGGCCATCAAGAGTATATTTTAATTTCAATTTTGGTGTAATCATGATGGATTGACTGCACCTGTATGCGTTTATTTGATTCCTTTTGATAAATAAGCTGCTGCAGTGAAAAGTTATTTATGAATCAAAGTGCCCATAGTGTCATTGCATCCCTTTGGGCACCACCATTAGCACCATCACCTCATAGCTGAGTTCAAATCCACCAACCAGTTAGAGCCTTTCTGTGTGAAGTTTGTGTGTTCTCCTTGTATCTGTGTGGGCTCTCTCCAGGTACTCTGACTTCTTTCCACCGTCCAAGGACATGCATGTTAGGTTAATAAGAGTGAATGGTTGTTTTTCTGTCTGCATTAACTCTGTGATAGACTGACAACCTGTCCAGGGTGTACCTTGCGTTTTGCCCTGTGACAGCTGGGATAGGCTCCGGCCTAACTGTGACCCTGAATTGGATAAGCAGAAGAAAAGCCAATCATAAGAAAGAAAGTTGATTTAAAGAGAGATGGGAAGTGAACTAAAGCAGCTTCTTTCAGACAGTGGATGTAGGGTTCACCTCAAAGCCCAGTATAAGATAAATAAGAATGATTTTTAGCTTCAAATCATGCAAAGCTTCACTAGTAGCCCCAAAATGCAGTAAAAATGGGCATAGATACACTGTGCTGATTCCTGTTAGCATGTCTGTAACCTGGTTATATTTTTTGTGCAATTTATTTTACAGTAAATATTTTTTTATTAACGAGTATAACTGGTATGTACTTTTATTTTTATAGAAATATCATCACTGTATGGCTGGACTACTCGCCCCACCCTATGGTGTCATGGAAAGCGGTTGTAACGCAGACAGTAAGTGACCTCATTTGGATCATTCCTAACTTTGTCAGTTATTATTAGCAGTTTATGCCATCATGATCAACAAATGCCCCAAAATCACAGCCTGTCCTGTGATTTTGGGGCGTTCACTGAACTTTGAATGAAATCTCATCCTAACATTCAGCTGTAAAATATCGCAGTGCTGATGCTCCCACACGTTTAAACACAGTAGCTCGTGCAGATGGCTATAGTCTTAAAAGCTTGTGGATTTGTTTTACTTTCAGCAGCTTTTATGTCACTATAAGATTTAAAGCCAAGACAAAGCCTAGCTTTGATAAAATGATAAAACATTTTTGTGGTATACGATGTAGAGAGACAGGAAATTTAGAGAAAGGGCAGCTCCATTTCTCTAAATGAAATGAAGCAAGAGTACAGGCAGAAAAAAAAGGACTCACTGCTGATGTGTTTCCTAATTGCTCGACTGTCATGCCGTCCTCAAGTTGATTCAGTTTACTTCAGTGTTAGTATGTTGATTGTTTTCAGAGTTTATCAAGATGAAGAAGAAATTCTTAATTTTACAGTAAATGGCTCCTCTGACTTTAAATGCTTTTACAAACAACCAATTTTTCTGCACGTACGAATAAAAAGGATCTATTATTGTATTTCTCTCTGACTAACTCCATTACTGTTGGAACCTTCCTCTGGCATTGTGTCGAGGCTGATACTATCATTTCTGCTTTTCTGTTGCAACCTAACTCGATATTGACTTTGCTTTGCTCAAACAGAGCACTTAACTTGCTTCAAAGTCACGTATCATAAAAATGATGAACAGCAGTCCATAAATCCAGAGTCTGCCGGTTTAAAAACACTGGGGTCACTGTATATTGTTATGTATTTTTAATGATGATGGACATATTTTAAAGAAAATGCTTTTTAAAGATTTTCCTGTAAAGAACTCCCAACCTGAAACTTACAGTCCCTAAAGCTAGGATTTGATTAACTACTGTAGCTTTTAAAAGTGGATGTGCCTTCTTGCATGCTTTGGTGCAGCACTATAAGAGCTGGGGTTTGAGTATTTTTGCAGCATAGAGTTGAGTACTGAGGGGTTTTACAGCCTGAACTCGATGCACGGATGCAGAAAGACATAAGTCACACAAACACTGGCGGCTTGAGGCTGAAGCACTCTCCTGTGCAGAGTCTCAGTGGCTTTGTTACTGTCACAGCAAATCAAATGAATTAAACATGTTTTAAACTGTTTTCTTACAGTGTGCTTTTACATCACTCTGTTATTAACAGGTCAGCATTGTTTCCTTCACTCCAGTCATGCACTCCACCTAAGCATGCATTTGTTTGGCCACTACAATGAAAGATATTTCTGCTGAGAAATCAAACAGTATTTTTTTCCCCTGGCGAATGACCAACACTTGGTTTAACTTTCACTTTACATTCCTGGATGAATGAATGGACTGGTATGACAGCTTTGCAAACAAAATGATGGGCAGTTGTGCTAACTTCTGTAAACATGCACAAATTCTATACAAACACATAACACAAAACATATAATTCATAGTAAAGCCGTGCAAGGATGGTATGTGTCTTTAATGTTAGTATGAAATGCAATGCCCCTCTCTCCTGCTGAAGCTTTCAATAAAATGCAGAAATCCTCTGGGCTGAACCACGTATACAGTAGGTTATATAAGATGTTTTTGTTTTCAGTGTTTTTCATTTTTTTGCGCTTGTGGTGAGGAGAACTCTGGGGAAATTAATTTTTTAAAGGTTTAATATTAAACAGAAAACATAATGTCAACTGTAAAAGCAACTTTGTCTGGAGTTTGTTCACAAAATGTTAGGATGTAAATATTTTTCCATCCTGTACGAAAAGTGAGTTTACTCTTATTTTTATTTTCATTTTTGACAGTTGGACAATGGATGTAGAACAGAAAAAAAATGTTGAAAAAAATTTAAATCCCATTTCGGCATGTAGATATTTTCAAGACAACCTGCCAAAGTTGAAATTGAGCATCAGACTGGGGAAGAAATTTTATTTAAGTGTGTTTGAACGTGGTGTGGTTGTTGGTTGGAGAATTTCAGAAGCTGCTGATCTGCTGATTCCTACACAACATACACTACTGATTTACAGAGAATGGTCAGTAGAGGAGAAAAGATCCAGGGAGCGGCAGTTCTCTTCGTAAAAATGCCTTGTTGAAGCCAAAGTTCAGAGGAAAATGGCCAGACTGCTTTAAGCTGTCTGGCCAAAGAGTAACTCAAATAACCATTTGTTACAACCAAGGTATGCAGAAGAGCAACTCTGAATGTGTAACACATTGACACAGAAGCAGATTGGCTATAGCGCAGAAGACCACACTGGAAGCCACTCCTGTCAGCTGAGAACAGGAAACTGAAGCTACAGTTTGCACAGTGTCACCAAAACTGGAATATAGAGAATTGGAAAAAATGTTTTCTACTCTACAGCATCTCAATTTCTGCTGCTACATCTGAACAGTAAGATCTGAATTTGGCACAAGCCACATGAGGTTGATGCTGACCATTTCCATGCTTTTATGACCACAGTGTACCCATCTTCTGATGGCTGCCTCCAGCTGGATAACACGCCATGTCTCAAAGCTCAAACTGGTTTCTTGAGTTCACTGCACTTAAATTTGCAGCAACTGTGTAATGCTATCATGTCAATATGAACCAAAATCAACACCTCGTTGAATCTGTGCCATGAAGAATTAAGGTGCTTCTGAAGTCAGGGTGGTACAACAAGAAGAAATAGTAGCAAGAAAGTATAGTAATGCAGGCCAACATAGTCTGACATTCAAACCATTGACAGTTATTCTACAGAGTCTATGGAGCAACCTAATTATTCAACATAAAAAAATGAGCATTGAATATTCAGGACACTATTTTTAATTTAGAAATTCTAGAAGAACATGTACAGTATACGTGACTTTTTTAAAGTTTTGCTTAAAAAGTATTTTCAAGGATTTGTTTTTTATTAGTAAATTTGATTAAATTTGAATAAAGCTTCTTGTCTGCGTGTTTTAATTATAACTTTAGCAGACATGTCAGTGATTATGAAGTCTTTTTGTCTCTCCGGCTTTACGGGATCTTTACAGATCCTTCATGGCTATTTTAGCATACATCCTCTGTTTTGTTTTTTCCACCAGGACTGCCCGACAAAGAGAACATAAGCAACAACTCGTTTGTTGTCTCCAAACCTCTGAATAAGGTAATTCCTCGGTCTATATTTAGTATGAAACCTTTTCATTTTAGAAGGCCGTAACAGCATCCTGTACTGTTGCCCACCTCCTCAGTAGGGGACAGAAATAAGTGTGGAATGGGAAGTTTGTTTAAAGTTGGTCTAATTATAAACACAGTGACTGGATTTCTCATTTCCATCCAGAACAGTTCCTGTCCCATCTCCTGCTGTCGTTTCCTGACCACTGAGTTGATAACACTGCACTACAGCAGATTTATGATGCTACGTGCATTGTTCACTTATGGAGTTTAGCCGCATCACAATCGCTCTCTTACATAAAAAGAGAAACTGAAAGCATATATTCTTGTTATGTAACCAACAAAGACAGAATTAATTTACTTTAACATATATAAATAAGACCAGTTTCTTTGGCAACTGAGTGGTCTAATGTCTTGTAAATAAATGATGAGGCTTTAAAGCTTTCACATAAATGCATGACTTGCACTGCTCTCTGAAGCATTCAGAATGCATTTTAAATGTCAAAGTCCTGCAGCCCACCCCATGGCCTTCCTCGGCTGGAAAAGTGATAAACAACAACAACAAAAAGAAAGCACTCCCATACTGTAATTCACAGTATCTGTGTCCCATTAAAGCGACTGAATGCATCAGTCAAGACTCTGCTAACTGAACAGTATGGAAAGAAATAAAAATCAAATTTGAAGGCAATAAAATCATAATATCAGCTGTGAGTCATGCAGTAGCAGCGAGGATGACATCCCGTGGCCCCACAGTGAGAGGAAAAACATCTGACTGGACTTGTCTCTCTGACACATTGTTTTTTCCCCGATGTCTTTTATCACAAATTACTGGACTGTTTTGTTCTTCGGCGAACCTTCAGTTTCACCCACTTTCTGTGAGGTTCAGTGTAATGCCATCAGTAGAGCCTGAGTTTCAGTGTCATGCATGAGGCATTTTATTTCACCTCCTCTCATTTTTTTTTTTTATGTTTCACTTTATTTTGCAGAAGTCATTCATTGAAAGTCCAGCCAAATCCCACCCTAAATGCTTTTCTCAGGTAGTAAACACAATCACTGTACTCAGTCGGACTCCACAGTGTGCTGAGATTTAACTGAAATTCTACCGGGCAGGTTCCCTCTGAGAAGATCCTTCGTGCAGGGCAGATTCTCCGGAACGCCATC
>VVHJ01063525.1:0-13138 GCA_015107715.1 Tylochromis polylepis | reverse complement strand
TACCGGTTTTTTGTTACGAGTGTGTTTTGTTGTATGGAGTACAACAATAAAGCTCTTTAAGTTCCTCTGCATTTCTATGAGTCCTGTGATTGGGTCCACCATTCCGCCTGCCAGCGAGCAGATCATGACAAATACATGGAATATTTCCCTTTAAATGTCTCTTTTAAAATTACAGTGAAAGATTTTTTGGTGATCATCACTGGCCATCCAACGTTATTCCACTGAAACATCAAACCCAAGGTTTACACTTGGTTATATTATGAAAAGATTTAAAATAACAACATATTTATCTGTGCCTTACATGAGCAAAGTAAAAAAGCACCACTCAAATAGTGTTAAATAATGCGACCTAGTGATAAACAATCTCGAACAGGTTACTTCCATCCCATGCTGGGCGCGGATGTCTTCTATTGGCTAAAGTACCATTCATCCACTAACTTGGGCTGTGTTGTGACGTTTATTAGTAACTACTGAGAGGTAAACAGTGGTATTAGAGGAGTGGGTAATAGGAGAGACAAGAAGCCAGGACTGCAATGTGAATGCGTGGATGTTTTTACTCTTGTCCTAGCTTTGAATTCGATTCTTAAACCCCTGTGACCACAAACCTTCACTTATTAAAAAAACAAAACCCACATTAAAACGTCCGACTGGAAACAAAATCCAAGGCCTTACCAGGGTCTGGATCTTGGATGGAACTTTAAAAACTGATGAAAGGTTATGCTCTAATTCTTCACATGTGTTGTCAGACAAAAGTAGCAACTGAACCTGTGGATGATGTCCCAAAGCCTGAGCCCATCATCCCTGTAGTGGAAGTTTGGCACATCTTTCAGCCCACGCTCTGCGATATCATCGGGGATGCAGAGGGAGCTGTAGGTCAGCGAGGACAGCGATCTCTCCAGGATTGTGGAAACACCCTTACCCGAAGCTGTAAACTAGAACAGTCAAATCTCAGTGACAGACAAATACATGATACTGAAAAAGAAAATGCTTTTGGTATGTTGGTCTTTTCATACCTGAGTGAAAACTCCATTCTTAGATATTAGCAGTTTCCGAGCTAAGAAGTTGATGTTTAGAGTGTAGCGAGCGTGAGGCATGAGGAGCTAGTGGAGCAAAAGAAACTGATCGTTAAAACCATGACTTTTTGCTTTCTTATTTGATGCTTTATAGTCATGTGTTCTTTGCGATTGCCGTTTCACTGCTGTACAACCAAGAAGAAAATAAAAGACTGATATTAATATCAAAAGTCGTGAATCTTTCTATAACGATTAGCTGCGTGTAAAATCTTCTAAATGTAAGCCTCAGTTACCTTGTACAGAGGATGCACCATGGGCAGGTTACGCAACACTGACATTGCAAAAACCTCCGCCAGCAGGTGAGTGCGGAGCAGGTGAGCACTGAGTTCAAACAGATTGAAATCTGCACTTCTCACAAAGATCTTGGCCAACAACCAGTCGTACTCAGAATCAGCAGGAACAAAGATTGGGTTGTCCTCTGCTGGTTTCTGCTTCAGCTGCAGGAGAAGAAACAACATGCTTTTTTTTTTTAAATTCACCACCTTTGATTTGTTATCAATACTGACCAATAACCATCAAGGATTTTAAGTTAAATGTTGCTTATTTACAGTTTGCTTTACGTCCAAATGTCACATATGAATGTTCTATCACGCTTTGAGAGTGTGACAGTGGATATCTGGGTAACACGGAGACGTGTCTGGATTGACTGTTGAGTGTATCTTGATTCAGTGAGAATTTTCCAGCTCACAGGGGGTGTCACAGAAAGATATCTTTGTGCTCGCTGTTGTGTTCTGCTGATGCTTCTGACTTTTCTATTATACTTTACTATTCTTGTGAAAAACAGCAAGAAGAAAAGAAGTTTTTTTTTTTTTGTATGATTTTTATCATTATGACATTGTTAGTAAACCAGAGCAAGCTAAGAACTCTCTCCGAGCTGTTTTAGTAAATGATACTCAAATCTAGGAAACCCCCTCCTGTGGGGTCCTGCTCAGAATTATAGGGGCCTCCCCAGGAAAATTGGGAGACAGACACTATCTCTACTTTTAAATTAGGCTCAAAACTTTCCTTTTTGCTAAAGCATATATTTAGGGCTGGATCAGGTGACCCTGAATCCTCCCGTAGTTATGCTGCAGTAGGTGTAGGCTGCTGGGGGATTCCCATGATGCACTGGGTGTTTCTTCTTCACTCACCATGTGTTTATACACCTCTCTGCATTTAATCATTAGTTATTTATAATCTTTGGCTCTTTTCCACAGCATGTCTTCCTCCCCATCATCCCCAACCGGTCGGGGCAGATGGCTGCTCCTCCTGATCCTGGTTCTGTTGGAGGTTTCTTCCTGTTAAAAGGGAGTCTCTTTCCCATCGTCACCAAAGTTCTTGCTCATAGGGGGTCGTCTAATTGTTGGGGTTTTCTCTGTTTTCTTTGTATTATTGTAGGGTCTACCTTACAATATAAAGCACCTTGCGGCAACTGCTGTTGTGATTTGGCGCTGTATAATTAAATTGAATTGAATTATCAGCACCTGGGTGCTACTTGTTCTCTTAATTCCTATGGAAGCAGTAAGGATCTACTTAGTTTTTCACACGATTGCATAGAGTCCTTTGAAAACTCTCTTTTTCACAGCTGTATATGTGGGGAAACTAAATACAAAAGCAATACTGCACTAGAAGGACATTAATAAGTTAAATCAACCCAAGAAGGATTATTCAAAGATCCAATTCAAAGAAGACCATCTGAGCACCCTATAGCTATCATTTGAAGCCAAGGCCGGGATAGACTATGGGAGATTTTTCTTTATTATCATCCCTGGTGTGAAATATCCTGGCTAAAGTTCACAAATCTACATTCAGATTCGGATTAACAGAGAAAACAAAGCACCAGTAAGTAGAAAGAAACAAGGTCCAAATTTGAACAATGCATGAAAAAAATGATAAAACCAAGGGCAAAGGATGTCGAGGAACTCTTAAATGCCTACGATTTTCAAGATGGTGTTTGGTCTGTGCCTTCTCAACAACAGAGAAGTATTATGATTTTGGGAATTCACGATATGAAATTGTTAAGGTGGGATCATACTTTCCATATCTGCAAGTCCAGCTGATGCAAATTTTTGTCATGAAGCGGTGAGCGCAAAGGTCTCAGCAGATGTCCACGTGGCCACCTGTTTTTTGTGACTGTGTCAACTTCCCCAGGAAGAATTTATTTTACAATGCACCAACTGCAGGTGCACCCCAGATAGCGGACTTGTAAGTATAACAGCAGCGACTACTCATCCATCAGGTCTCCAGCTGTCCATGCCCGTGTTCAAAACAGCGTATAATCTAGGCTCTGAAGAGGTCATTCGGAAGAAGAAAAACAGAGAGGAAATTTTGCAAACCGTTTCATTGGGGTCATTGGTCAATCTCATTATACGTTGCTTTACAGAAAAAAAAACCTCCAAAGGTTCGGCACCTGAACAACCGTGCACTGTTTGTTGTGGTAACAACAAATGTGATCGTTTATCACTTATTGTTCTCTGAAGCGTGTTTTACCACGATTTATGATTCACACACACAGAACAAACAAACAAATCACTTCGGTGGGTGGAATGTTTGAAGTGGACAAATTAACCGTCCGAATGGTAGAAGCAGAACAAATTCTTCTGACAGTTTTTAACACTAACCTGCTGATGAGGTCACATTTTTCACTCCAAGCTCCAAACTTACCTGAATAGCAATCGGCATCAGCTTATCATCGTTAGTTTTCTGGAGCAGAACAAGCGGGGCCATCAAGTACTGCTTCTTCCCATTGATGGTGTTTGCCTGCACGCCATCCAAAAGCTTGTAGTCACACAGGAAGATGTTGCCATTCTGTTTGACGTGAACGCATCAGTGGAATCATTCACTAAACACCAGGTAAGATCAGCCAGATACAAGGGATGTTTCAGTCAACTTTATTTGGTGGGAAGTAAACAGTTACCTTCATTTCATCTTTGAGATTATGCTGACCATCAGGGAAGAGCATTTCATCAGTGACAGGAAAGTTGTGTGGCCGTGCTGTACAGCGTCGGATCAATATGGGGTTGGTACCGTTTAGAAACTGGTAGCCAAAGAATGCGTCTTCCTTCCAGTTTTTATGGACGTATTCTAAAAATAAAACATAAAATCTGTCTTCCAATAACTTTGAACAAAGTCTGGAAAAAGAACATCGTTGTATTTCACTGTAATCAAAACGTTGGGCTTTTTCCTTGTCCTCATTTTAGAAACAGGAAAATAAAACTGACTTAAACTTTAAATTCTACAAATTGTGATCACATCATTATTATTATTATTAACTTAAATAATGGAATTTCATAAAGGGATTTCCAACTTGGCTGGCTACCGAGTGTCCCTGACTAGATCATTATTTTTAGGTCGTGGTTTAATATATTCCATTATGCGTACAATATAAAGAATGGTATGATCTTACAACAGTAGTTCATTACCTGATGTGGCCGACTGATGGACGCGTGACAGGCGGCTAATATCATCCATACAAGTAAAGTTTTTCTTACACTCTGCTATTTGTATCAGTTCCAGTTCTATCAATCTGGAATATGAAAGCACAGCAAAGTTAATTTCAATAGGTATGTAAATGAAGAGATAAATATATATGACTGGATATAAAAACCTCACCCTGTGGCTGCAGTGTAGGTCAGCTGTGCATACTTAGTGACAGAGAAGCGGATGTCATAGGGCAGAGATTGAAGAGTGTCTGCCTTCAGGCAGTGGGGAAGTCCTTCTTCATACACATCCCAGCTGGGAAAGAAAGAAAGAGAGAAAGAAATGGATGAGAGGAGGGGTAAGGATGGTCCTCATTCAAAGAAGTTCATTTCATGCACAAATCTGTTATTCATCAATAACTTCTTACATGAATTTGTTCATACTCTGAACAATTTCAAAACTGCACACATCTTTAATAGTGGCACAGTCTACAGCGTGGATACGAACATTACTTTTATTTTCATTGCATAAAAGAGCGCGACTGGAAAAGTTGGGACTGACCAGGACGCTAGGACAGAAACAACTGCATTATACTATTAACACAACTCGGCTCTTTGCAAGTACAGCATGCTAACGCTAAGCAAGCCAAGAACCCAGAGTGATGTTAAAGCTGAGTAAATGCTGACCCCGCCCAGCACTCGATAAAGTGAGCTGTCATTTGCGGTGAAGCCGCTGCTGCTGAACTTCAACGGGTAACAAACTGTTTTCTACCTGTTCATGTTTCTACAGTAGAATCACCGTGGCGATCGCCTTTAAAGTCTCTGTGTGCTGGTTTTCAACTGTGATTTGTGTTCGTACTTAAATACTAAGAGAAAGATCATGTGTCTCCTCATTACGGCAGGGATTTGTGTTGTTGTGTGGGTCTGTAATTAAGTGTTTTGTGTAATATGTGTACTAAAATTACTTTTCTACTTTCCCAAACTTTTCCATTCAAGATGGTATTTTGAAGTGCACGACAGAGGAAAGGTCAGAGCAGTTTGTGCTACTTATCTGTCATTGTTACTTTTTTATTGTGTATTGTAAAGTTCATTATAGCCTTTTCATTCACTTAAACACAGAGATCCAAAGTGTGATGAAAAAATAAATAATTACTGTAATAAATAAAAGCATAACCATCTTATATGAATAAATACTATCAAGTAAATGAGAGTAAGAGTGAGAGACAGAAAGAGACAGCTGGAAAACATTTTCTGCTCAAACTCCTGTCTTGTCTTTTGCTCTCTTGTTTTTACTTCTTTCAGCTGGAAATGTGTCAGCTGCACTGAGTGAATGCATTCACTCTAACTCTAATCTGAAAATCTGCAGAGCACAATTTGCACGTTGCACAATATGGTATGGCAGTATACACTGCAAAAATATTAGTATTTAAGTTAAATATGCAGGGCCTGGGCCCTAAGGCTCGCCCACACCCACAGCAGGTATCACAGCTCACAACACATCTCTGTTCACTCATCAGCAGGAGAGGCAGCCAGAAGAAAAGTCGCTCACGGTTGGATTTGTTCCCAACCCCCGACAATCAATCAATGAATCAAATGTACCTCTGATGCTAACCATAGTTGTTCCCAGTTAGCCAAACACTGTCCATTAATAATTTAACATCCTACTCAAAAAAGTGTAATTGCATGCATTTAACACACTTTAGTAAACCCTGGCAGGTGGTCATTAATTATGTTAATTATCATATGTGATGAATATAAACCAGAGCAGAGGTGGAAGTGTATTTCAGGCCCGGGATCCAAATGTTAAAACACAAGCTCTGATCACTTACCAATAAACTTCTTGCTGCTGCCTAATCTCCTTCTTCCGACTGTACCCATCAACAGAACATTTGTCTTCAGAGACCGTGAGAGCTTAAAATCAAATAAAACATTGGAATTTAAATTATTTTAAAACACAGTGCGATTTAAATTCTGTCAGTCCAGCTTTCCAGTTTTCGGTCTTTGCTTGAGACCTTCTGCTGTCAGCGAAATGCATACAGGACGTCAGACAAGAGCATTTCCACAAACCTGTCCCCTCTCTGAAGTAGTGCACTTCATTGTCAGTGATCCAGTGGTAGATGGGAAAGTGGTAGGTGTCACCCTCAGGGGATTTCACTTCCACCTTAGCAGGATACCAAGAGTCTTCAAAAACTTTGTTCTCTTTCTGTAACTCTACCAGCACCAGCTTTCCAAGGGATTTTGGGCAGGATACAGTTAAGTGTGACTCCTGCAGTAATGACAGAAAAACCTCAGCATTAAGTGTTTATGATGACCAAGAACGTCGTTGCAACCTTGTAGCAATTAGAGTACAGTTATTAAATTAAAGTGTATGTTTCAGTTTCAGAGTATTTAATGTGCTAAATCAATATTTAATCTCATTTAGCCAAAGTTGAGGATACATGAGACAAAATGAAAAATGCAGATGGATTTCAGACTTACTGTTTCTTTGGGAAATGGTATCCACTTCCTTGGGAGAAGTGTTCGTGGGCTCTCGTCTGAGCCAACCAGTTTAATGTAGACATCGTCAAACGTAGAGGCCAAGTCCAGTTTGCCAGTGAACACGGTCACTTTATACTCAAACATTTTCACTCTCGAATGTAGACAAATTGTAATAATCATTCACTTTTATAATACTGTTATATCACAATGAAAATGCTGATGGAAAAATATAAAATCAATCTAAAAACATAAATATATTTATGCATGTTTTATATTTAAATATAAAATCAATTTAAATTCTGTCCTTTTTTCTATGATCATGAGCTGCAGTCTAGTTGTAACACCGTTCAAAAAGCGTCTGTCTTACCTCTGATAATGAGACCAAGAAGTTCCCCTGAGGAATTACTCCAGCGATGTAACAAGTGAGCACTGATGTTTTCTCTTTATACAGAGTTTATGGGAGTGTCTGTGAGGTGCAATCGTTACCTCTGGTGGAAAACTGTTCAACCTGAGGGGCCTGAAAATCAACACTCTTTGCATTTCTGGGTATTTTATGTGGTTACAAAGAACTAGTAAGATAACATGCTATGACACATACAGTTGAAACCAGATATTTACACAAACACATTTTTTTCTTTCCTGTCAAACATCATATCAGAGTAAACTCTTTTTTGGTGTAGATCAAGAATCTTAACATGTTTTTTGTATTTGTGAAATGTCAGATTCAATGATTGACAGTAAAGAAAAAATGTATTTGTGTTTTTTTCTGAAGAGTGTGTAAATATCTGGTTTCAACTGTATATGCAGTACAATGTCAAAACTGTAGCTCTTTCTCCGTCCGCTAGGTGAAGATGTGGTCTCAATTTCGTCACCCACTGTGTTAAAAACAGCCGATGATCAACCTGATTCTCTGAGAATAATTGCTACAATTTACTTTGGTGAGAAACAGGCTCATTTGAGGGTTTTTCAGAAACTGTTGTGATGTTAAACCTTATAAAGAGTGTACAAAGGAGAGTTAGAAAAGGGGGGAAACCAGAGAGTGGGAGAAAATGTCTCTTTGTTTTCATCAGAGGAGAAAGATGCTGGAACAGAAGGGCAAGAGCAGCTGAAGCTGTTGTTGGTTGTCAAAGACAAACCAAAGGTACAGTGGGCTCACCAATTTGGACAAATGGAAGATGGCAAAAGAGGTCACTACAGAGAGGTGCAAGTTGTTTTGGCCCAAGCAATGCCTGTTGGAGCGATGACAGGTATCACAAAGCTGTAATATTTTAACCTTTGAGTCATGCAAAGTTACTCTAGTAGAGTTCAAGAACAGAAATATGAAGCTGGAAGTGGCACGTAATGTAACACAAGAAGCCAGTGATTGTTGGGGTGGTAATATTACACTATATTATACTTCAACAACATTCAGATCGAGGTTCAGCAAAACTGATAGAATAAGGCGCCAACTGATAGATGTAGGTTGTGATTCACTTTTTTAAAAATTATTTGTTGTACTACTATGACTACTGCACAACCCAGAAAGCAGTGGACTTCTTTTTGTATGAACTGGCCATCAGAAGCGTGGATCCCTTTGGATTATTACTGTAAAACACACCAATCTGAATAATTGATGCTGAGCGGATTATCTCCTCCTTCATGCCTCACTCAAAAGCAGACTCCCAGTGTGCCTTTACAGGAGAGGTTTCTAGGTCTCTTGTGGTCTTTATCAAAGAGGTTTTTCAACTTGTTACACAAAAACATTTCCACCTTGCTAAGAGTGCTCAAAGTCAAGCTATGTTCTTTTTCCAGACTGTTCATAAACGTGATGAAGACTTGTTCTTTAACTACAAATTCAGAAATGGTGTCAGTCCCACATTGATCGGTTGCTGTCAAGGCTCCAGCCCCCCTGCAACCCTGACAAGGATAAGCAGAAGAGAATGGATGGATTAACAAGAGGAGCCTACATAGAGTACATGGTGTTTCTCTTGGGAAAGCAAATATGCACAACAAAGCATTCAGACCATAAATCTGCTTGTTACAACTGCAGGACCGGTTTTTAAAAAAAAGTCTGTGTGTTTTATTTCATTTTCTTCTTGGTTGTTTCATTTTCAAGTCCAGCTTTTGTGAATACTAATTACTAATCCTGATCCTTTTAGTTGCTGAAGAAGGACGAGCCAGTGGCCTCCGTGGTAGTAAGTTCCCTCTTCCACAGGTCCTTTATTGTACAGCATTCTGGGTGTGAAGGTGGTGTGATTAGTTATCCTAATATACATGATTGTGGACTGTGGAAGGAAGCCAAACAGGCACAGGGAGAACATGAGCATTTATTTCCTTTATTTATTTGCAACATATACTAAGATATCCCCAAATGTTATTTTTATTTAAATAACACTGGAAGGCAATTGTGTCATTTTGCACTTCCGTGTCTCTGTGCCTACTTTAGTTTGACAGTCTTGCTTCCTATGTTAGTGTGTTCAGTTTTGCTTGCTGTCTCATTATGTTAGATCTACTCCAGCTGTGTTTCCTCCTGTTTTCCATTCCTCCGTTATCTTTTGTGCATTTAAGTCCCCTGTTTTCCTCTGCCTGCTGTTGCATCGTCCCACTAGCTGTGTGTTTCTCCATGTTCCTTGGGTCCTTTGTAACTCCCAGTTCCTAGCTTCTTGTTCCCAGGTTTCTAGTTTTGCAGTATCTTTGTTCTTTGTCCTTTGTCCTTTGTTTCCAGTTTCCTGTGTTAGGCTTTATATATATTTAGTATTTTTGCTGCAGCGCAATAAAGCCACCGCCTTCAGTTTACCCTTAGTTAATGCTTTTGAGTTTTGAGTCCTGCATTTGGGTCCTCATCCTGCCACAGCATGTATCATGACATGATTTTAAGATGTGTTTTAAAAGTGTGTGTCAGAGCAGGGAAAATAGTGGCGCAGTCTACACTGTAGATATGGACAATACGTTTATTTTTATTGCATGCGATGGTAAAGTTGAGACTGCTCCAGGACAGAAACAGCTGCGTTTATACTGTAAACGCAACTTTGGCTTTTCACAAACACAGCATGCTAATGCTAAGCTAGCAAAGAGCCCAGAATGATAAAGCTGAGTAAATGTTGACCCCAGACCAGGATTGTGATAAAGTGAGCCTCTGCAGAACTTTAAAGTCTCTGTGACTGTGAGAGAAAGACCATATGTGTGTCCTCATTAGGATAGTGATTTGTGTTGGTGTGTGGGGCTGTAGCCTTTAGGTTTATATTGTTAACTCATAATTATGAGACAGTGTGGTTCAGGTCAATTTTTATTTACTTTTTTTGTGTGAAATGAAAGTAACATAACAAGCAGTGTAATGAATCTCTGTCTCCTGGGTGTAATTAAGTAAAGTAACGCATCACTTTTAAGAAAAGCGTTCTGTGTAATAACTTTTTTACTTTACTTTTCTGAGTAATGACCAAACACTGATCACAACAAAGAGGAGAAATACCTCCAACATTCACAAACATTTGACCACTCAGCATGTAATTATTTTGCATGAGTGTAATGTCTTTGATATGCTGCTTAGAGCTGGTGGAGACTCTCAAAGTGGAGCCAATGAGAATCGAATTGATAAGTGATATCGATAGAATTGCTAAATTCTTATTAATTCAGTTCTTATTGCTAGTATTAATTAGTATCTTAGCAGTCCACGCCTTCATCTAAACATGGCAAAAGTCATTAATCTGCAATAAAACAGGGATTTTGAATGGGTCATTGTTTATATTCCATCCTTTACATACAGAAAATGGTTCAGAAAGAGATCGAACTATCACCATTCCCGTCAGGCAAGCTTAAAAATCAGTTGATATAGACAGGGCCCAATTATAGTTGACAGCACACCCTTTTCTGAAAACCAAGTACAGCAAGTTTGGACTTGTATTATTTGTTGTTATGAGGAAGTTCACCCAGGACTTCTGAGAACAGAATTCTGCAAAACTGACAGAGCTCGTCATGACTTTCATCCCAAACATTATTTACACTGACAGGTAGGTACATCAAGGTTTCATGTCTTCACATGTCAGGATGTGAACATTCCTCTGACTTGCATTCAGTCTGAGCGGTCCATATTCTTAAAGTTAACACAAGAAAGTGTGACCTGCATGCACACACACACACACACACACACACAGTAAGCTTCTTCTTTACCCTGTAAATCATGTATTCACAATCAGACATTTATAAGATGTTTTATAAGATGATTAAATGAAACATCTTAAAGTTATGCGTTCATGTCTGTCTATAGCTTTGTTAGATTTATATTAAAACATGATTTAGCCATTCATTTTCCTATTTTAAAGTAGGTACATTTTTTAATGGATTCATTGTCAGTCAGTAAACGCTACTAATACACTAAACATGCAATACACTGCAATAAGAAAAAAAATATAGATCATATAAAGCTTGTATTGAAACAAAAATGAGAATTAAAAACTAGAGAAGTGCAAAGGAGACCTTATTTCTTAAAGCCCTTCTCACTGTGGCGGCTTTATATGTATATATTTCCCATTTCATTATTAAAGAGAGAAACAGCTTTAAAATAATGATTTAAAAAAACCTAAATCAGTAGAAATCATTATAAATCAGAAACACTCTTTCCACTGATACCTTGCTAAATATGAAACATAAAACCTGCTCATTGTATTAACTGAAACTCAGAAGAATATTTTAGACATTGCTGTTAAACAAAAGCTAAATCAATAGAATGAGTTACGGGCAGACCTCACACTTTTCTTTCTTTTCTGCTTTTGTTACTGAACTGAAGGAAGAGGAGCTGCCTTCCAATATTCAAATGGACACACTGTTTTCAAGCACCTCGGGATCCAAGTATGTGTATGGCAGCTCCAACCTCGAGTTTCTGGCTTTGATGTCTGCGCTCAGCTTTTTGAGTTCTACTTGGAAATCCTTTATTTTCTGGCGGGGAACCTTCTCACTGAAATGTTCCTCTGGGTATTGGCCAAGAAAGATCTGATGAGATAGATATTGGATCACTGGCACATTTTGCTTCTTCCCCTCATAATACATAGTAGTATGACTTGAGTATTTTTGACATTTTAATGTACATTGCATAACTTGAACACTTACAGAGTCAGAGGACTGCTTGCTGAGTAGCCACATGACGGCCATGCCGTGAACTGTTGTTTGAATATCGGGGAATGTATCCAGGATGTTTTTTTCATTTGTTTTCCCCTTTTTAGTTGGTGGGGGAAGCTGCAAGGTGACAGGACTGTTGGGCATCCAAGCACCAAAGTCGTACTGCATTGAAGAAGTAAAGGGAAGGTCATTAATAGGCTTTGAAGCAGATAGCGGTGTGATTTTGGTGTTTGGTCGAGCCTGGAGAGTCAGGGGGCTTAATACACATTAAGATCTAACTTGATTAAGGACAAACATGAAGGAAAAAAAGTGCATCCTAAACTGCTGACCCAAAAACTAGAAATATTTGATGAAGAAATCTTTAAGAGCTTGAAAGAAGGTGACTGGACTAGGAAGGGATCTCAAGACTACATTGTAGGTAGCCGACAGCTGGTGTCATAAGCCACCGCCTCTGTTCAAAGATGGTCGTTCACAGTGGACATAGATGGTTTCTTTCAGTCCTCTTTCAAACCATCTGTCTTCTCTGTCCAAAATGTGAACACCATCATCCTCAAAAGAGTGACCCTTGCTGTTCAGATGCAGATGAACAGCCGAGTCTTGTCCCGTCGAGGTGGCTCTTCTATGGTGTGCCGTGTGTTTATGAAGTGGCTGTTTGGTCTCCCTGCTCAGACCTCTACATTGGAGAGACCAAACAGCCACTTCATAAACACACGGCACAGCATAGAAGAGCCACCTCGACAAGACTCAGCTGTCCATCTGCATCTAAAGGACAAAGGTCACTCTTTTGAGGACGCCGATGTTCACATTTTGGACAGAGAAGACAGATGGTTTGAACGAGGAGTGAAAGAAGCCATCTATGTCCACTGTGAACGACCATCCTTGAACAGAGGAGGTGGTTTACGACACCAACTGTCTGCTATCTATAATCCAGTTTTGAGATCCCTTCCCAGACGCCTTAACGCCCACTCACATCCTGGGCCGTTTGACCTCAGGTAATCACATGGTAGGGTGGGGCTAGGTTTCACAATGGGTTCACCCGAAACCTTGGCTGATTGTGACCCACACCCGTTTTCACACCTGGGCTCGTGTGATTAGGTA
>VVHJ01063520.1:0-13043 GCA_015107715.1 Tylochromis polylepis | reverse complement strand
GGATTAAATTAAGTAAATAAGAGGGTGGAGCTTATGGAACAATGAACAGCAAAATGTTAACCTTTTCCTTTCTTTTATGTAGATTCATCTCGTAGAACAAGTCACACGGGGCCATGAGGTCAAAACAAACAGAGGATCTTTAAGACAGTCTCTCTCACCTATTGATATGTGTCTGGACGTGCCAAAGAAGGTGTACAGCAGGACTGGGTAGAATGAGGAGTACAGACCATAAACTGGAGGCACAGCAGCCAGCATAGCATAGGCTAGTCCTGTGGAGCAGGAAAGGGAACACTTTTTTCAAATAAACAATCCTGGAAGTTAAGCGATTCCATCACAGTGTCAGCGATGCAAAAACAGAGTCAGCATGAAGCAGAAAACAGTTCCTCAGGAGTTGGCAGCTGGCCCTCCACACTACCTCAGTGTTATGCTGTTTCACGATTACACAGTGGTGCTATGGGGACTGCAGTTCACTGACCTTGTGGAAGCTGTACAACTCCCGTGCTGAGACCTGAAACCACATCTGAAAAGAGGTACTTCTTGACTGGGTACGACGGCAGCCATGAGAGAATAGGCAAGAAACTCAGAGCTGCTGCCTTGGCCTTCTTTGAAGAACACCTGTGAACGGGATATTCGATACCGATTTGACTTTTCAGAATCCATCATAATACTCCGTTTCACCACAGAAAGTTTTTCTGGAGTAAGTTTTCATGTTGTTGGCTGCAACTCAAGGATTCAAGAGGGCCCATCATGTTAGCTGAGGTTTGATATGATTCATGCCTCTCTTCCATGCTTGAAGAAACTCACTACTATATCTTTAATGGCAGCACCACGTGATTAACACTGATTAAGAGATATTTGTTCATTCTTACACCACAGAACTACCATGCCAGTGATGTAGCAATATTTGTTCTGCTTTTACAGTTTTAATCCCAAATATAATTTTTTACTCTAACTCTGCACTATAACCAAAAAAAAAATATTTTTTTAAACTGCTTGAAAGCTCATTTTCTACATAAATGCTTTACAACATTATAAAACGTTTGTGTGCAGAAATGATAAATGTTTGTTATTCTCTCTGCAAAATGAAAAAAAAGCATCTCAAATAAAATGACACCCCACTCTTTAATGTTATCAGGTAGTGTGTCAATTCACATTCAGACACTGAGGTAAAATGTTTTAGGTTTGTCACACCCTCTGTGTCTACCTTCACTCCTTTTTACCCTGCGTCTTGTGTATGGCTATGAGTGGAGGAGACCCGCTCTTTACCAACTCCTGGGTTGCTCTGTGTACAGTTCCCATGCACTCCTGCCTCATCAGCTCACCTCCTCAGTAAGCCCTCCTACCTGTCCCAGCCGAGACTCAGTCCCAAATTCCCAGCAACCTGGCATCAACATGTCTTTTCCCAGCTTTGTTTAGGCGACTTTCCATAAACTGCTGTTTAACCAATTCCCCTGACTTCTCCCTTTTGCTTGTACTTTGGAACATTTGCCTAGCTGCATCAGTTACCAAATAAAAAGCAAGGACAGGTGATCACGGGTGCACAAAAAAAAACCCATTTGTGCAGTTTAGCTCTGAATAACTTATTAATTTGTTTTTAAAACGTCAGAATACAACATAATCTATTTCCATATCCACGTTGGAAATTTCTTGCATTTTTATGTATTTAAACATCCTATTTTTCAATTCATCAAATGGATATTCTAATTTTAAGGTTGCACATCAACTCCCATAGATTTTCCACTGTCTTCAGGATTCAATTTGTACACCAGACTATGAACTTAAGGAATGTTTACTTCTTGTGTGTGGATCTATGTAAAGGCTCACTGATCTGTTCAACAACATGTTAACAGGAAATGTCCAGAGAAAGATTTCTTGCCCTCGACTTACTGGAACTTTTCTGCCAGCTTCTGACAATTTGTGGTGGTGTCTTCTTTGCGTTTAAGAAGCTGTGTCCGGATCAAAGTTTCATTGTAGACAGGACGCTCTATCCTGTAAATCAGCTGGGAGTCTTCATCCTTTTGAGCTGCTGCTGCCGCCACTTCTTCTTCTTGCTCCATAGTAGAGGCCAGAGGGCTGACGTAGAATCTATGTCCCGTGTAGTTTATCTCTCCCGCTTTTTCTCCTCAGTCATTTCACTAGCTGGTATATCCTCATTCCTTAAAAATTTTCAGAGCAAAGGAGGACAAGACAAGACAAGATGGTTATAATTTCTGCAAGCAGTGGGTGATGATAATAGGGAAGCCCTTTTCTATGCTGATAAAGAGATTTCAGTTTGATTTGCAAGGCTGCTACTTTCAGGCAAATATTTGGTCTTTCACCAACTTATGTAATGGCTTGCATCAAGTGTGATCTATTGCGGGGGGAAAGTTTGCTGTATAAAAGCATACGGCATAAAGTTTGCTCAGGGCAGGTCTGAGCAGAATATTTTACAGCTATAGGCAAACCTCTCTCCCAAAATTCTTTCAACCACACGCCTTCATGTTTCGCGATTGAGGAACCAAAGCCACGCGTGTGGGGCCATTGTTTTAAAAGAGGAAACACGTAGCTTGCCTGGTTAAGTCACTTTGATTCAAGCTCGATACGGTGCCTTCAAAGAAAAAAAAAAATCCGACACCATGACATGGCGAGTAAGTAAAATCTCTAGCTATACAGACAAATGCTGAATGAAACCACTGTAATACGAAGAATAGTATGCGACTGTACTGCTCGTTAAGAAAAGTTACTGAGCAAGAAAAATTAGAATACAGTCATGTATTTGAAATTGATATTTATATATTTATTATATTAAATATATAATTATTATATTATATATCATATAATAATAAGCAAATCAGAAACACTTCTGTTTTTTGTACTTGCTTGTTTTTTTACCCTTGTTTAAATGATTTGGTGTGGAATAGGTCCTGAACATTAACAGACCTATGTCAAAGTTTTTTTTGTTTTGTTTTTGTTTTTTTATATATATACATATATTATGCATTTCAAAAAGTCGAATCTGTTTACTTCGTGGTGTGATTCCATAAAGCTCATTCCTCCGTTTTTCTATTCAGTCAACACTCGCACCGACAGTTAAGCGCCTCGGTCTTCTTCCATTTCCTCTCATCTGCTAGCTAGCTCACATAATATTTTAAAAAGCGGCTTTGATCAATTCAAAGCGGAGACATTAAATTTTAATTAAACAGCCAATTTGGGCTACAGGTATTACAGAGAGCGTAACTACAGTAGCTACCCTCGCTGTAACAAGAGCTTTCACCTCCTCACAGTGAAACAGTTAAGCTAACTCAAAGATACTAGCAAAGATATTTCGCTCACCTCCATCCTCCTTGTTTTCCTCCTGCTGCTAAGATGCTGTCGGCTCAAGGAAAACACAAGTACATAAACTGACCTCTTCAGTTGAAGTTTAACAAGGGCAGCGTTCTTTAACTACAGCACCAAACGCTTACGACAAACCACAGATAGAATATGCAGACAGGATGAGTCCCTCTGCTTAAAACTTTCTTGCAACTTCCGGTCCGCAACAACGGGCGTAGCTCTGCACGCATGCGTTGTTGTCTTGCATCGATCCCACTTTGTAGTCCTAAAATAAAGGGTAGGCCTAATTTATGTCTTAATTGATGTTTTATGTTCTTGCTATAATTTAATGTAAGTGTTAGAAGACACTGGTCTTGTGTGCGTAGAAAAGGGGACTTACATTTTAGCCGTTTTTGCCACATCGTCTAACGGGTTATTTAAATCTTGCAATCGCTGTTCTCTCTGAAGATAAATACAAAATATTGCAGACATATTTGTCTATGGCCTCGGTGCAGTTTATGTCCCAACAGGGAAAAACTGAGAGTATTTATTTCAAAGGTAGTATAGTGGAGTACAATTGAGCAGTGAGCCAATATCAAGTCATTTTCCTTAATTTCAATTTCAGCAGCCTGAAAGTTGTTAAATTTGTTAAACTGAAATATGAAATGAAATATGAAGTATGAAGATTATGACTACATCAGACTTGTGAGCTGAGCAAGTTTTAGTGTGAAGCACAGCCATATACAACACCGCTGTATTATTGTCGGAAAAAATTAAGAAACTATAATAAACGCACGTTGAGACACTTGAAATGGTATTTGGGCTACCCTTTATCTATTGGAGTGTGTGGGATCGGCGTAGTCCCACACCGAGTCGTTTCTGTACTGGAAAGTAAAGACAGAGTGAGAGCTCTTCTGTTTGGAGGACAGAGGGGTGGATGATGAAAGCAGAAAGTGTTTGACGTGTGGCAGGCATGGTCCCCCCTCCTCCCAATCCTCCTCCCGGTGCTGTTTTGGTCACCAGCACGTGCTACAAGTCAGGTGGAGAGCCAGGATTCTGCTTTTGGAGTGGTCGAAGTAATTTAGCCTGACTCTTGTAATTGTAAATGAAAAAAATGAATTTAGTTGAAGTGTATTTATGCTCTGCGCTAAATCACAACAGTAGTCGCCCCAAGAGACTGCTGGGTGAGCTGCAATCACTTTTACCAAAGGACAGAGCGAAAAAGCGCTCATAGAAACCTGCAATGCTTTCAGGGAGAAAAAGAGGGATACATTTTCAGCTCGAAATCCCGTCACGTCTGTTTTTCTTGTTTCGAAAAACGTATGAAGTTACTAAAGATGAATTCATCCTCACTCTGATCGTTACCTGTACTCTGGGCAGCCACAAACTGTTTGTATGCTAACTAAAATTGAAATGCAAAAAAGAAAAGCCACATCCAGTTTATTACAGGTGAACTATATCTTAACAGCTGTTTTTTTCCATTGAGACTTGGGGTGCGTAAACATCTCATGAACAACAAGAGAAAGTCACGCAGCAGTTTTAGTATAACCAAATCCCCCAGCTCAAACAGAGTCAAGCAAAAAAAGTAGGTTAAGCAAAGTTTGTTCTTCCTCTGCTGCACAACCTCTGGACGGGGGTGTGCTTGCTCAGATTTAACAGGTATTGGTCAATGTGAAATGGCTAGATAGAACTTTTTTTAGAAAGAAAACTACACTTAGTATTTTTTTATCTATATATTTTGAATTAAGTGAAAATAAAACCAGAGAAAATATTGCTAATAGTCAGTTAAATTGCTGAAATAGGGACGAGGGGAACTGCAGTGGTACTCCCTGATGGCAGCTGTCTCTTTGCAGTCTGACATTGAAAAGGGGCTGGCTTGGTTTCCACATTCCAGAGATCTATATCAAATCTCATGGATTATGGAACTAACTCATGTTTAAAAGTGGATTTTTATATTTTAATTTATAATTATGAACAATAAAAGTAATGCATTTTAATATTGTTGCATATATATGTATAGAAGCTCAGGAGCCCAAAGTGCAACAAGAAAATATCCCTGATACATTGCACCAGCACCGTGATCATATTTTCATGTTGTTTGTGCATAGTTATAACCCTACTGTGAATGTTGCAGCAAAGGTTTGTGCTATTTTGCTGAGCCCATATAAACTGTAGTCTCAGCTTACACTGTTGCCATGTCTGTCAGCCTCTTACCTGACAGGCATGGCACCCAGTCCGGTCTTCTGCTGTAACTTGAAGCCCATCTTCTTCAAGTTTCGATGCATTGTGTGTTCAGAGACACTACTTTGCACACCTTGGTTGTAATTGTAGTGGTTACTTGAGTTACTGTTGTCTTCCTATCAGCTCAAAGCAGTTTGGCTATATTCCTCTGACCTCTGGCATTAAATTCAGCAGACTGATCACGTCTGCATGCCTAAACATACTGACTTGCTACCATGTGATTGACAAATTTACATTCATGGGCAGTTGAACAGGTGTACCTAACAAAGTGGCCTGTGAATGTATTCTGTCCTATACTTTTTTCCCCAATAGATACATAACAAGATTAAATCGGAGATAAGACAGAGCAAGACAACACAAACAAGGAAGTCCTACGTGAAATGTGCTTGAAGTGTGTATGTATAAGTGTGTGTATTTTTGTGTACATTTCTGGGAGTGGGTGTGGTGCATATGGGAAGAAAGAAAAGGTTTAAATAAATAGATGACAAACAAAAAACAGATAAATATTCATGTATAATCCTCACCCCTCATGAAAATCTTCAGTCTATAGTATATCACTTATTTAACTAAATGTCCTCTTCCATTCTACCTAACTCTAGCTCTATACCATCAACTTTAACCCAGCTAGTTCTGAAAACTTGTTTTGATAAGATCATTTCAAGCATTTCATTGTTGCCCACATTCCCATCTACAAAGGAAAATGATGTAATCGGCCTATACTCATTTTGTTTGTGGTTAAAGGTTTCATGGTGACAAAAAATATCAATTTGATATTTTTTAGCAGGTTATTTGTTTAACCTCAATGACCACATATATAACAATGGGTCAACTTTCCTTACAGAAGTGTAATGAGTTGATGATGATGATTAGGTTTAGGTATCAAATTTCTATCTAGATATAAGTTCTTAAATATTTTGCAGAGATGAAAAATCAAATGAAGTTTATGTGTATGTTCTATAAGGAAGGTCTGTAATCACTCATGTAGTGCTTTCCTGGGTGTTAGGCAGCTTATCTGTTCTTTACATCGCGACCACTTTCCCACGTTTTCACTCTTCATACTAATATCATTACTCTAGTCCAATCATCTTCTTGCCTGCTTTCTTTGAGCCAATCAGTCTCCTCATTCTCCCGCTTAGACTCTCATTCGTGCAACCCACCTCCTTCCCATCTCCATCTTCGACTCTTGTATGAGAAATCAACTGCTGAAAGAGGGAGAACCCAAATACAGACAAACGGAGGCAGGGAGTAACATTAACAAAAGGCGAGCCATTTATTAAGGCTGATTACCAAACATAGATGAAACAAGAGAACCAAACTAAACAAAGAACTAATGTGTGAACATGTGAACTTGATGTGGGCACAGATGACAGAGCTAAGGAAGAGGGGGTTTAGGGGTTCGGCAGTGTGGCCTGCGGCGCAGACATGGTAGTTCAGGAGGCTGGCCATGTGGCCAGCGGCGGCAGCCAAACAGATCTGGGGACTGGCCACGGTGGCGGCAGAGTGGGTCTGGAGGTCGACAATGATGACAAAGTCCCCATGGGTGATAGGACTGGAGGTTGATGGCGGCGATGAAGACAGAGCCTCCGGGGTCTGGTTTGAGGCCAAAGTCAGTACAGATGGAGGCGGAGACCCTCAGGTGGCTTGGCAGCTGGATGGCGACGGAGATGAAGACCATCAGGCGGAGCAGGACCAGACGGCGGAGCGTAAACCTCTGGTTTGGGCAGAGCAGGACCAGATAGTGGAGCACAAACCTCTATCACGATCTGTGGTGGTAAATCGTGTGGAGAGGGAGAACCCAAACGCAGGCAGGGAGTAACATTAACAAAAGGCGAGCCATTTATTAAGGGTGATTACGAAACTAAACAAAGATCATGGAAAAAACCTAAACTGGAAAGACACTAGGAAACTTTGAATACGTGGTACGTGGAAATACAGGGGGTAAATGAACAGATTTGCTGACAAAGGATTGAGGAAGACAGAGACGATTTATACACTGTGGGGTGACAAGGGAAGTGGAAACACATGGGAAGACAGCAGGAACAAATTAGACGTAATGAGACAGGGGAAGCAAAACTGAACACACCGGACACAAGAGACAGTCAAACCAAAACAGGAAGTACAAACACTGCGACCAGGACTAAGACGTGTGAACTTGATCCGAGCAGACATGACAGAGCTGAGGAAGAGGGAGAGACAGAGAGACCTTGACAAGGACAGAGGATAAGCAGAGACTGGGGAAACAAACACAGAGGACGCAACAGACTCTCACAGGAGACACAGGGATGAGACAAAGACACAAAGGGAACCTAACTGACAAGAAACCATGAACCAGAAACACAAGTAACCTCACAGACCCAAAAAGAACCAAACCCAAGATTAACTGTATAGAACTTGAACCAAATCATCTTCATAATGCCAAAGAAAGAACCAAGACATTGACACTTGAAACAAGTCAGTATTGTTTAACCTACCTACTCACAGTGCATGAGTGCTTTTGGCTGGTCTGGCTCTCAGATCTCTAACTCTGAGTGACCCCTTCATTTTCCTCATGTCAGTGTTATATACTGTTGTTCACAGAAATATCTAAAAATTCAGTGCAGCATCATAAGACAAATAAAACGCAATGTGCTTTGAAAATGTTATTTATTTTTGTTTATTTATTTTTTATTCTTCTGAAAAACAACAGCAAAGGGGTGTGTGGCTGCTGACCCAACTGGCTGCATAGATGGTTCTCCAAATTGTAACAGAACTACAGCTGAGATAAGAAAACTAAATATTAGACGTAAGAATAATGTGCAGTCACGAAACTACATTGTAGAAGAGATTGTACAATATCTTCTCACTGGGTACTGAAAGATGGAGAATGTCCATGAAATTTCAATTCAATCCACTTTTTGACTGTCAGGGGCTAGGTCTCTGACCCAGCATTTTGAGTTTATTCTGTATTTTTGAGTTTCTTATGTTAAGTTTGTGATTATAACTTCTTGTGTTATTCTTATTTAGGGTCTAGTTGAGTTTTAGTTTAGCCATTACTATCATCTGTCTCCTTGGCTTTTGTGTGTTCTTTCTTGTCTAGTCTGTCATGTGTTTTATGTCTGTGTGTTCCATATTGTCAAGCTTGTGTTGTCATGTCTACATCTCTCCTTTATTTTGAAAGTCTTGTGTTTCAATTTTCAATGTGCTTAGTTTTACTCTTCCCCTGTGGCGTCATTATGTTCATTTGAGTCATCTGTTTCCCCATGTGTTTCCACTTCCCCATATCACATCCTGTGTGTATTTAAGTCCTCTGTCTTCCTCTGTTCAATGTCAGGTTGTCTGTTTTCCTTCCCTCCATGTCATGTCAGGTTAATGTAGTTTCATGATTCTGTTCAGGTCATGTTCATGTTTTCTCTTCATAGATCCTTGCATGCACTTGTTCAGAATTATGTTCATGTCACGTTTGTCATAGTTGTCACAGTTTAGGTTCTAGTTTTAGTTTACTCGCCCCTGTTTGCTTTTGCTTTATTTTGTATTCATGTTTAATCAGCCAAAATAAACTTAATAAATTTAATCAGCCTTTTGTTTAATTTCAGTTCTGTCTCCTGCACTGTTCTGTCTGCACTTGGGTCCCGCTATTCATCTGACATTGACAACCCTTGCTTTACCCTTAAAGCAAATTTGTGCCACTCCACCCTCCCCCCTTGGTGGCGCTACTGTGCCTTACCTTGTAATTACCTTAGAAAAGACCACCAGTCTCTCAACTGCATCACATGTGCTAATTTATTTTTTAGATTTTGGTCCCCCTGTTGGTGATGGAAGGAGACTACCAGCAATAGCAGGTGGGCCATTTCTTGGCCATGGGCTAGAGTATAAAGATATAAGAAAAAGCAAATCAAGTGGAAAAACTAAATTATCTCAGCTGTGCGCTTGTTTGGTAATTATACAACCATAAAAATAACAATTTAAAAAGCGAAAGTAAATGCAATTATAGCAAATGATTTAAAACAAGCAGAAAAAATGCCGCTTACTTGTTATTTCATCAAGATCAATTCCTGGTGGACTTTTGACTGTACCAAGTGGCACAACTGGGCTCTTGAAGTGATTTGCTTAGCCCCTTTTATGACCTTTGGCTTGAAGAACTGTTAGTACTTGGGTCGTTGATGCAGTGTTTTTGTGTTTATGGATTTTTTTAATCTTGTTTACTTATGTGTCCTAGTTTAGTTTCTTGCACTGAGTTTATCGGTACGTTTAGTTTAGGTTGCCTTGGTTGTTATTTGGTTCCTCTCATGTCTCTCTCTCTCTGACCTGGCAAAGAGTGGAAGTCCGCGCTGGCCTTAAATGCAGGATCGCTGATTGCTGCCGATGGCTTGCAGGTGAGGCTGGGCCGGCACTGGTGGCAGACTCTGACCAAGACAGGCTGAAAACACCAGAAACACAACACTTCCCTGGACCATGACATTATCATGCTGGGTGGCACCAAAATTGCCCTCAAAAGGATCCTGAGTCAGCAGTGAGTAATTTGCATGCCTGCTAACTTCCTTGGATTTAATAGTCATTTCTCAAGCTTCTTTTCCAGAATTAATCCAGATAACAAAATGTTTTTGGCCCCGATCCGTACCAGATCCGGAGTCTCATAATACCTGATCCGGTCCATATTTGGGCCAAATGTGCACGTCATCTTTCTCATACGGGGCCAGATATGTACTGAAAATGTACTGAAGTGAAAAAAACTTTGCTATTTTAAAAGTATCTTTTTTAAGATAAATGAACATAATTGTACATTTTGTTTAATTAATTAATTTATTCTGAAAATATCAGTGTTTAACAATGTTTATTTTCAAAACTCAAATACAAAATGAAATGTTGCTTAAATTTTACAAGTAACAAAAACATTTTAAAAAAAACCACACTGTACAAACACTGTACATTTATTTTTAGAATTTCACACAAAACACAAAATGTAATGTAATGCATTAAAGAGATCAAACAGGATCTGTGCAGGAGTGGATCAAGAATGATACATACACTCCTAAAAATCTAACACAATTTGATGTTACTTCAGTTCCTCACATTTAAACCCATGTAAAATGTTTTCTAATATGGCATCAGACATGGCAAAATAGAAAACAGTGTGACAGCGACTTTAAGTTGAGGCTTCTTTGCGTGTGACCATGGAGGTGGCCGCAAAGTTAAACCAGCGTATAGCAAAACAATCAATTTCAGTATCTGCTGCACTTGCGGACGAGGGGTTCTTCCTTACAGCTCCTGTGAAGACAATACAAGCACCAGTAAATAAGCGTAACCAACATTCCAAAGTCAAGTTTCTTTATTGATAGCTCTGCTGAAATGTAGAACATTGAAGGGTTAAGCAAATAAATGAAGTTTAAAATAAAAATTTGAATGAACTAAAATAAGACAATCATATAATTCGCAACCACCTCACTACACAGTAGCATTTGCTGGAGGATGGAATCACAGATACATGTATGTGAGCTGTTTTGCTAAGCTACTCTCCACATGCATGTTTATTTAGATAAGCACAGCCAAGACGTTTAGTCAAGCTGTAGTAGTTTAAATTGTACATGTAAACATACTAAATGATGAAAATGTTAGCTGAATTTAGGGGACCACAGATAAAAACTAGCTGTCTTTCTAACTCTGGCATATTCACATCTGTAAATATTTTTATCCTCTACATCAGAGGATGAAAAAGAAGCCAGTTGCCAGTAGGTAAAGGTGCAACACTCTCAGACAGATGTCAATCTCTACAGCATGGAGGAGCAAAAATAAAAACTTGGTCCAGGCCAAAGGCAACGTCTCGGTTACCTTTTCTCATGACATCTTAGAAGAATATTGCTAAATCATCGAGTAAGTAATGATAGAGGATTTACAATAAAATCTTCCTTTCAATAAACCGTTTTCTCTAACGTTGGATCAAAACACTTATCTCTGGCCATTCAACCAGTTCAAAGTTCTTGGAGTGGAACTCCAAATACACAGCTACAGATATCCCACCATGAAATTACAGAAAACAAATACTCACTTTTTTTTTTATCATATGCTCAGATAAAAGCCCAACCTGACATTTGTAAGTGCTTAGGTAAGTGCTTTTATTTGTGTGAAATTGTCAGAACTTAATGAAGGTGTGCAAGTGAGTCAGAGACTACTGTGTGATGATTTAATAATTCTTATCACACAGATACTCACACGGGTATATATGCTGCTAAAACAATCATCTGAGCTCTTTGTGAGCTGGACACTATGATTGTGATAAAACATTTCAACTTTGTAGGTGACACCTCTGCTTTACTGTCTCATAGTTTAATAGTTTAATAGTCTCTTCTTGCATAAGCATCAGATAAATTATTGGGAAGTAGTTGTCATGTGAACTCCTTAGTCTGTTCTGTTTTCAGGCAACATGAAACTGATTAACAGAAAACATGTTATATCACCTGCAGCTTCTCTTACAAATGTAACTGGACTGCAAATACCGTCAGTGCAGCGCACATGTCAGTATCGCTGATTTCCTGCTCAGCAGATGGCTCACTACAAACTTGTACAACTCTTCATCCCAAATCTCTGCTGTGTCCCTCTTAACTATAGAATTAGACTTTTATCAAAAAGAAACCATGACGACATTGTGTTTCGCGGGCTTGCTAAAACTCCTTGCATGTCAACTCTCCCACTGTCATTGTCCCCAGGGGAAACCTGGCCAGAGAAACAAGCCTTGCGCGCTACCTTGTCCAGTGCATTCTGGGAGTTGTATTTATACACGTTTGGTAAATTTTCTTCACACCAACGCTGTTTATGATACATTTAAAGCCATACTAACTTTGACATACATCTTCATAGACTTGTTGAATTAAATGGTTATATGATTTAAAAACTGTCTGTGTCATGAACTGGCTATGCGCAGCAGGTAGGAAAGGACCCAAATGCAGACTCGTAGGCGGGACGTTAACTCAAAACACAGCTTAATTAGCTGAATGGAAAATAATACAAAGGAGACCGGAGGGTGTGTTCCAATTATAGGGGTATCACACTCCTCAGCCTCCCTGGGAAAGTCTATGCCAGGGTGCTGGAAAGGAGAGTCCGTCCGTTAGTCGAACCTCGGATACAGGAGGAACAATGCGGTTTTCGTCCTGGCCGTGGAACACTGGACCAGCTCTTTACCATCTCAAGGATATTTGAGGGTGCATGGGAGTTTGCCCAACCAGTCTACATGTGTTTTGTGGACTTGGAGAAGGCATTCGACCGTGTCCCTCAGGGCGTCCTGTGGGGGGTGCTCCGGGAGTATGGGGTGTCTGGCCCATTGCTACGGGCCATTCAATCCTTATATAACCGTTGCAAGAGTTTGGTCCGCATAGCCGGCAATAAGTCAGACCTGTTCCTCGTGGGTAATGGGCTCTGCCAGGGCTGTCCTTTGTCACCAATCCTGTTCATAATTTTTATGGACAGGATTTCAAGGCATAGCCAAGTGGCAGAAGGCTTTCACTTGGGTGGTCTCAGAATCTCATCTCTGCTTTTTGCAG
>VVHJ01063516.1:5679-18236 GCA_015107715.1 Tylochromis polylepis | reverse complement strand
GGAGCCTTGGGGGGGAAAAAAAAAAAAAAAAAAAAATCTCAACCTTTGGTTGTGATTGGTGGACTTTTAAGCTTTGTGAGAGTTGGAGCCATCAAGTTTGTTCTTCACGCTATCAAACAGGTTTTATGTCAGTGTTTTATTTTCAGTCTGTGCTTACCTTTTAAAAAAAACAAAAAAACCCCAAAACCCTAAAAGGTAACAGTGTAACATTTATTAAGTTATTACAGGCAAATTCTGACCAATCACAGCTCACACTGACCAGTACCTTTAAATCTGAGCAAACGTGTAACAGTTCAGAGGTGACTCAGCGGAGGATAAAAGACCTGTCCTTAATTTTATTATCAACATTTACTCTGCTGTGGATCTCATATATTGTGACTGAAGACACCAGACGTGTCAGTCGGAATTTAAAACGAGGTAAAAAGAAATCTCATTTATCATAAGCATTGTCCAGAAATACGTCACCTGTGATGTTGTGCTTTCTTGCATTTGTAATTTTTTTAAAATTTTTTTATTACAGTATGACTACCTCAGTGTCTGTCCACGCAGGTTAGAGTGACAATGAAGTCCTTTCATGCAGAAAATATCATTTTCTGTTGAAAGTAGTAGAAAGAGTAGTAGTAGAGTAATGGGGGGGGGGGACAGACAGGAGTTAGAGATTCAAATTTCTGCATGTTTTAGTTTCTCATTGAAAGCAGAGGTGGTATCAGTTGGGACGATTTAATGAATTTCAAGCACAGTGCCTCTCTCTCTCTCGCTCTCTCTCTCTTTTATATATCTCTACAATACTGTGCAAAAGTTTTAGGCAGGTGTGGGGAAAAAAATGCTTTAAACAAAGAATGCTTTCAAAAATAGAAGTGGTAGTCATTTATTTTCATCAATCAACAAAATGCAGTGAATGAACAAAAGAAATCTAAATCAAATCAATATTTGGTGTGACCACCCTTGGCCTTCAGAACAGCAGCAATCCTTCTAGGTACACTTGCACACAGTTTTTGAAGGAACTCGGCTGGTAGGTTGTTCCAAACATCTTGGAGAACTAACCACAGATCTTCTGTGGATGTAGGCTTCCTCACATTCTTCTGTCTCTTCATGTGATCCCAGACACACTCAATAACGTTGAGATCAGGGCTCTGTGGGGGCCACACCATCACTTCTTGTTCTTCTTTACGTTGAAGATGGTTCTTAATGGCTTGGGCTGTATGTTTGGGGTCGTCCTGCTGCAGAATACATTTGGGGCCAATCATATGCCTCCCTGATGGTATTGCATGATGGATAAGTATCTGCCTGTATTTCTCAGCATTGAGAACACCATTAATCCTGACTAAATCTCCAACTCCATTTGCAGAAATATAGCCTCAAACATTCAAGGAACCGCCACCATGCTTCACTGTTGCCTGCAGACACTCATTGTACCGCTCTCCAGCCCTTCGACGAACAAACTGCCTTCTGCTACAGCCAAATATTTCAAATTTTGACTCAGCAGTCCAGAGCACATGCTGCCAGTTTTCTGCACCTTAGTTCCTATGTTTTTGTGCATACTTGAGCCGCTTGGCCTTGTTTCTACGTTGGAGGTATGGCTTTTTGGCTGCAGCTCTTCCATGAAGACCACTTCTGGCCAGACTTTTCCAGACAGTAGATGGGTGTACCTGGGTCCCTCTGGTTTCTGCCAGTTCTGAGCTGATGGCATTGCTGGACATTTTCCAGTTTCAAAGGGTAATAAGCTTGATGTGTCTTTCATCTGCTGCACTAAGTTTCCTTGGCCGACCACTGCGTCTACGATCCTCAACGTTGCCCGTTTCTTTGTGCTTCTTTAAAAGAGCTTGAACAGCACATCTTGAAACCCCAGTCTGCTTTGAAATCTTTGTCTGAGAGAGGCCTTGCTGATGCAGTATAACTACCTTGTGTCTTGTTGCTCTGCTCAATCTTGCCATGACATGAAACTGTCTTTCACAACCTCACCTTGGTAGCAGAGTTTAGCTGTTCCTCACCCAGTTTTAAGCTTCCTACACAGCTGTTTCTGTTTCAATTCATGACTGTGTTTCAACCTACGTGTGACACTGATGATCATTAGCACCTGTCTGGTATAACTGGTTGATCATACACCTGACAATAATCCTACAAAATCCCTGACTTTGTGCAAATGTACCTATAAGAATTGATGCTGGTTTGAAGCCAAAAGGTAGTAACACCAAATACTGATTTGATTTAGATTTTTCTTTTGTTCGCTCACTCTGCAAATCGATAAAAATAAACAATCATTATTTATATTTCTTTGTTTACAGAATTTTTTCCACACCTGCCTAAAACTTTTGCACAGTACTGTACATTAGCTGCAGTTAGGTTTATGACCTGCACTCTTATGAGTAACTAATGTTTCTTTATTCTAATACATTGTATTTTTCTTCTAACTTGAAAGCTGCTATGACTGATCTGGAGTTCAGTGGCCGCTGTGATAAATGAAGAATTTAATTAATGCCTTTGTCTTCTCCAACCTTGATTGTGACTATAACACACACACACACACTTCAAACTAGTACTCTCCAATCATCACCTCAGTCTCATATACCAAGAGGTGCTTTTCTTTCCTACTCAAAGATATTAATGTAAAGGGCAAATAAAATGTTTTTAAACACCATACATTATCTATGCAACACAATGTCAAAATTAAAAAAACAACCACATAATCATAACCTGATCTCCCTGCAGCAACACTTACACATTATAACCTAAACAAATGTTATTGCCGTACTAATGTACTACACTGCAGTAGGCTCTCTGGTGTTTTTGTTATACTTTTCAGTGCCTGTAAATGAATTATGTACATGAGTGAGCATCAGTTTGTTACTGAGCTGTAGTCAAACGATAATTTCCATCTTATTTGAATAGCACTACCTGTCCCTGGAAAAGACCAGCATCCTGTACGGTGCTGTCTGGCTTGTTCAGCTGCTCGTACGTATTGCTCATGTATTTGTTCCAGAGCCTGGTCTCTTCCTCTGATGGGATATTGAACAGTGTTCTCATCTCCTTCTCTATAGTATCTAAAAATGAGAAAAGTTTGATAAATAAGCATGGAGAGTCAAATAGTTTTATTTAGCAAACACAAACCCATAAACTATACATGTGGATGCTCACCTATAGTATCAGCTTTACTGAAATGACGTGTAACAACATTGTCCATATTGTCATTCTCACACAAGTTCAGCTCCAGCAAATACACCTCCACTTTACAGTGCTTGACAAACATGCCATGTTCAACGACCTAGAGAAGAAAAGAGACATTTGGAAGTCTAGTCCACGCACTCTGGTACATGGTTAAAATTAAGAATATCTTCAACAGCCTTACCTTCCTGACGATAGGTCTCTGGCCCTCAAGGCAGCTATACCAGCTGACTAGCTTATTCCATGCCTCAGTAGGTACTAGGACATAATCTAGCTCATCTATAAGGTGCTCTTTCAGGGCTTGAGTCTCCTGGTCTTTAAGGAGAAAAAGAAAAAAACATAAGTATAAGCTAAGGAACTAAATGGTTCCTTTAATTTATATGTTCTATGAACTTATATTGTTCAAGCAAAATCAACAGTAATCCATTAGGGGACTCTTTTAAAATGACAATTTTACCTGAGAACAGGCCAGAGTTATCAATTGGTCCTGGATAGAGGCTTCGTTCTCCAACATTGTACATATCCCAGCTGTCAAACCCCACATACTTCTTCCACTGTTTGAACCACCGACTGTCTATTAGATACCTAAAACAAATTGATCAGCCACAGTTAAAGGAAAACATATCACTCTTTGGGAGATGCTCTTTTCCCCTTAAAAGCTTTAGCATTTATATCTCGTAAAGCATTTCTTTCCCCCAGACATAAATTTAAAAAAAGGGTCACGAGATTCTAAAATGTATGGTATAAAAGGGCACTCAGCCTTACGCTTTCCCAGAACATTATGCAATACCAAACTGCCTTGGCATTTATAGTAACTGCAAGCTAGTTTGACTTAATCTCATCTAAAGAATCTCCTTTGGTTAATAAGCTTGTATCCACACTGCAACAAGCATTCAAATGCCAATTCAAAAAGCTGGACTATGGCTCTTTCGTGTCAACACTGTAAAATTAATGGGCTTCAAAGTGTCAAACAAACAGGTGCATGATCTTATCCTGAGATTTGTTTTGCCAAGCCATGCTTGACAGTGTTTAAGGCTCCTGGAAATGAATACCACAGGATAGTAGTTCCATTTTAACAATACCATAAATGGAAGGGCCGAGTCATTTAAATAACTCCAGCAAAACACGTTCGCTTTACAGCTAACTACTGCAAGAATGAACGTGACCTGGTCGTTTGGCACCCATTTCTATTAACAAATGAGATTAACGGGGACGCTTGCCCATCTCAGATGTCTGTGGTGTAATGTTTACTGGCTGATGTGAAGCCTCTTTAGTACACCGGTTGCATTATGCCCAGGCCTGGGCAGCATTAATGGTCTGAAACTATGTTAGCTAACACAGGTGGCTTGCCGGGTAAGGGGAACGTCACACGGCTTGAACCGGTATGTTATGACAAGCAGGTAACTACCTCTCACATTAATCCTGTCAGCGGGCCCATTTCCTCATCATCCCGTAACTGACAACGAGACGGTTTTACTGGAAAATGAAACTACAATCTGAATCCAGGGCCTTAGTTATTCTGACAGCCCACTAGCTACCACGACTGCTAACGCCGCTCAATTTATTACAAAACAGGCACTAATTAGTGTACAAATGAGTCATTGGAAGCTGGTTTGCTAGTCTGCGTCAACTATAATGTCTGTTAATACAGGCATCAGTATTAATAGAGGAATTCAAATGTCGGTCTGACTAGCAGCAAGCGTGCTAGCCTGCCAAAATATCATTAGCACAGCAACTATCGAGTTCAAGCTCACAAGCATTGCTGTCATTAGCTTGCTAGCTTAGCATGCTAGTACTTCCTGTTTGTCGGCTAATACTAGCTAAAGCACCAAGTAATGCTGGCCGCTAGCTTACCATTCGTCACCCTTTCTCAGAGTCGTTTTCAAAAGCGAGCCAATAGTCTGTTTTTGACTTTCGGTTGAAGGAGTCGGTATTTGTGCGGCTACCGGCTCCGAGTCGGAGTCCGCTGCGTTACCCGACTCGGGTCCGCCTCCCTCGGCCATCATGCAGCCTGTGTGCCGGTAACGTGAATGCGCTGAAACACACGCACTGGGACGAGCTTCATTTGCCCTCATAGAAAACCTTCTTCCTCTACGGGCGGTGCACAGCCGAGGAGACCTGCTATTGCACTCCAGCGTTCAGTCATTAACGCTACTAAACCGGTAAAAGTTACGGGACATTCAAATGCCAAATGACTAACAGCGACTTTTTCCTTAAAACGGGTCTTGCAGTTCCTGTACTTCAACTCTGTTTTCGCTAACCTGAAGATAATTTTCCCTGACATGACAGGTTTTTAGAACTCGTTAAACTGACGTCCTGGCAGTTAAATAAAGCGAAGACTGTAAATTTTAATGGAGAGCAAATACAAATGTTTTTGTGTAACAATGAGCTTTTACAGACGAGGACAAAATTATTATTCACCGTTGTTGTGCAATGACGGACTTTAACTTAGTAATGCTGAAAGATTGCAAAATCAAGTTAAAACTGAGGGCTGTCTTTCAGTTTACACACAGTGTTAGAAACCTTAGCAAAGAGTTGAGCTGTCACTTGAGAAAGCATCATGCCAAAAGCAAAATAAATCAATTTAGATTTCTGTCAACAAATTCAAAGAGTGCCACATAGTACAGAACAAGCCTGGCATATGAAGGTATATATCTTGCAAAATGTGAGCACTTGTACTGGTAGAGGTAGGAAGCAAAAGATTTCAAACACTGAAAAGAAATCAAGTGAGAGATGTGTCTAAAGAACACCTGCCAAGACACTACTGAATGACTTAGCCAAGTCAGAAATGGTAGTCTCAAAGAAGACAATCACCAGAACCCTGCACAGGCATGGACTGCGAGGTTGCAGACCAAGAAGAACTCCACTTGTGCAGAAATGACACCTTCAAGCTAGACTGAAGTATGCTAAAGACAACTTGGAGAAAGATTCTGCATACTGGAAGTGTATCCTTTAGTCAGATGAGACAAAACTAGAGCTCTTTGTTCATAGCTCATAGAGATGTTGCTTGTGTTTGAAGAAGTGAGAGGCATACAACCCAAAGAACACAGTCTCCACCATGTAACACAGTGGTAGGAGTATTGTGCTGTGGGGGTCAGTTTATCTGGAACTCAGAATCTTCTCAAGGTGGAAGGAATCATGAAAAAAAGGATATGTGAGGATTTGTGAAGACGATGACACAATTATAAGTCTCTCCTTGTGAAGAACTAGCTTCAAAAGACTAAAGTGATCATTACTGAATGGCCTGCACAAAGCCCTGACTTGAATCCAATTGAAAATCTGTGACTTGAACTGAAGACCACGGTTCATGCCAGAAGACCATCAAATCTGGAGAAGCTGGAGTAACTCAATAAAGAAGAACGGTTGTCTTGTGAGGTGTGGGGTTTTTTTTCTTGAAGTGTGTGCTCAAATATAGGACTTAAGAGAAATGCTTGGATTTTTTTCATATTTTAACTAACCAATGCTCAGATATTTTGATGCATCTGTCCCAAATTACAGATCCTGATTCATTTTTTTATGGTGAGAGAGACAATAACATTTTCAGGCATTTATCTTTATTAGTTTTTAAGGCTACATTCCTGAGGCAGAGGAGGTCACCTACTAACTGGAAGGTTGGTGATTCGATCCCTGGCTGCTCCAGTCTGCATGCTAAAGTATCCTTGGGCAAGATTTTAACCCCGTTAGATAGAAAGCACTTAAGTTGAAAAAAGTGTTTGAATGGGTGAATGAGGCTTGTTGTACAAAGCACTTTGGGTTCTCACATAGGACAGAAAAGCGCTATATAAGAACTAGTCCATTTATTGTCTAGTTTTTGAGATATTCATGTTCAAACATTGCCTCAGATTTCAAAGTATGGAAAAAAAACATTGGAAGTGGGTCAATGGATGATTTTTTTTTTCATAAAAGTACATCTTGAAATGTATTTGATATATGAAATTAATATTTCGTAGCGATCATTATACATGCCCAATCTTTGGACCATACAATCATTTTGCAAATCAAAAATGGTCAAGCAGAAGGCCCATGGTGATACGAGAGCAAATCACTCCATTCACAGACAGTGCACTTTTTTTTTTTCCCCAAGCATCATGGTCATTAAATATAGCCTCTCCACAGCAGATAACAGCCCTATTCACTTGTGTCTTTTCTATAGATCAAAATCCAGATGTCACTTTAGTCAGTTCTTACTGAAACACTGCCCAGTTGAGTAGTCATTGTGACTGAAGCTCTTGCCATCTGTATCCAACAATGAAACCTCTTTCAAGCCACTTGATTTTTTTTTTTTCCTTCATGCCATTTTGATTAAAAAAAAAAATCAGAATAAACTGGGTTTTTGGGGGGGCTGCAAACGCATGCATGTAGTGAGTGGAACTCTTATTGAGTCCATTGAATAATGTTTCGCTGTTAGAAGTTTTACAGAGACATACTGTTTTTGTTTTGTTACTACCACGGACTGAGATAAAATAATGTGTATAACCCTGCAGTGAATGTTTGATAACAGTCACCAGCCACTTTATTACGACTCCAGGTAAACAGTTTGTTAAAGCAAATGAGCCAGTCACATGGCAGCAACCTACTGAAGTTCAAACCAAGCATCAGAATCGGGAAGAAAGGTGATTTAAGTGACTTTGATCGTGACAGTCTGACTGATCTGAGATTTCCACACACAGACGTCAGAGAACAATCTCAAAAAGAGAAAATATCCAGTGAGCAGCAGTTCTCTGACCCAGAGAAAGGAGAATGGACAGACTGCTTGAAGCTGATAGGAAGGCAACAGCAACTCGCATAAGCACTCATTACAATCAAGGTATACAGAATAGCACCTCTAAAGACACAGCGCGTCAAACCTCAAAGCAGATGGGCTACAGCAGCAGAAGACCCCACTGGGTATCACTCCTGTCAGCTAAGAACAGGAAACTAAGGCTACAATTTGCACAAATTTACCAAATATCAACAAAATAATTGAAAAATGTTTCCTGGTTTGATGAATCTTTATCTCTGCTGCCAGAGAGGTGTGTATAAATAAAAAAAAGCAAGCAAGCATGGCTCCATCCTGCCTTGAATCAACGGTTCAGGCTGGTGTTGATGGCGTGGGGGGTATTTTCTTGGCACACTTTGGACCCCTTTGTATCCCACAGAGCATAACTGGATGCTTGTGTTACATTTTACAGCTGTGTGGAAACATGGTTGCCTGCACAAAAACAAACTTAAAAGTAAGTTACATTTTGTCCATTTTTATAAACTCACTCACTACCAATCATCCTCACCCAGGTAAATGAAGTAGACGCTTTATTGTGGAAAACTAACAACAAGAGAGTTCTGTTAATGTCCACAGTATCTATTGAAATCTTTTACTGAGAATGAGTGTACCATGTGTAGTATTTGAATATCCAGCTATGGCACTTTTTCTGTCCATACACTGATCGCTATTATTAAAAAACAAAAACAAAAAAACCCCAGCACAAAACAAAAACATCTTTCTTCATATTTGAAGAGTAGAGTGTTAGTGTACATCAAAAACAAATAAAACTGTATTCCGAATCAAAACATACTTTATACTGTACAAAACACAAGGGAGTTACATTACAAAATAAACTGTCTACATACTTCAAAAACAATATCGATGACAAAACTCAACATATCCCCTACCACAAAACAAACAAACAAACAAACAAAACTAACCTGTTCTGGACCTGCTTCTATCTACAATCTAAGATATGAGCAATAAAGGATGGTTAAAGTGTTATTAAATATAGATCATTCTGACCTGTAAAACTGTTTTATGTACTATTTTGTTTAAAAATGACGACAGCTAATCTAGCTGTGCATGACATTAAGAAAAAGCACTAGGCAGTTCAGATTCTATTACTTAATGGCATTATGATTGCATTCAGTTTCAAGCCAACAAGAACACGTTTCAATAATCAAAAAAACAAACAAAAAAAAAGTCACTTAATTTCTCTAGAACAGCCACTTCTTCCTTTGAAATAACAAAGCAGTGCTCTCTATTATGCATGAAGCAGCAGTAGAACCAGTGTATTTGAATTCAGTTCAGTTATGAAAAGGAATGGAAGGTAGATACAAGTGAGAAGACCACTACAACAAATTACATGATGTAAACTTTGCATATGAAGGGATTCGTCCCAGCTGTGTGGTTTCAGACAACAACAAAAAAAAACAACCCCAAAACAAATCCCTGAAATAATCAAATTTCAAACTGGAGTCTCCAAAAAGGAAGTGATTAGGCCATCAGAAGATACCGCTTGGCAGCTCCTTGCTGAACATGCCATCAAAGTCCAACTCGCGGCTCATCAGATCGTCCTCTACATTCTCGAGTGCCCACTGATGGTCAGTCAGTTCCAGTGCCTCCCACTCAGCCTAAAAATCAAAAACAAACAGCACATTTTATTCCCAAGGCCCCATGCCACCAACCCCCACCCCTCTGTAGCTAATTCAACTAATTATAGAGACACATACTTTGAAAGCTTTATTTGTATCTGCAGGCATGGCCATGGCAGCACCGCTCATCTGCTCCTGCATGATCCTCGACTGGTCTGCGCCTGCAGACATTCAGTCACAAAACAAACACAATCAGTATGTGCGCATTTTCACTAAAGTCACATGATGTAATCTAATTATCTGTTTTAACACTTAAACCAATTTCAACTGTGTGAAGCACTCCAACTTACCGTTATCTTGGCCTAGGATTAAAGAGTACATGCTTCGAAGTCCAAACACGTTCAGGAAATACCATGACGCTGAGCTCACCCTGCATAATACACACACACACACACACACACGCGCAAACGAATCACAATGTCTTCACACACTAGCTTAAGCATTTTCATATCAATAAATAATGACTGGTGCAGTATGAGTCAGAGTATCTTGCTTTATTACCAAGAAGCATCCAATGAGAGCAACTCTATTCCTTGTTGCAGCATGGGCTTAAAGCGCAGTGTGAGAGGGAAAGGAACCTTAGCTGTGTGAAAGAAAGCACAAGCAGAACATCGGCATGTAATTTCCATTTAAATGATATCTTGACAAAGGCAAAGTTGCTTGTGTGTGGGTCAGGAAGATAAATTACTTGTTACAAATCCTGAAAAGGTCCAGTTGATCCATCCACCGATGAGGATCATGGGAAGCACGTTGGTTACGTTGCCCTTCATCATATCTGTCAACATGCTTGGATCTGTGAACATTTTATGGGCAATGAAAAAACTTTAAACGCCAGATAGCTGAAAAGATATTCATAAACATTTTTTGCACATTGGTAGAAGATCCAGCTTCACTCTTGATGTAGAGAAAGGTGTCAAGGTGTTAAGTTACTGGTTGGCCAACCTGCAGTATGTAATCTAGGCCTGATGTAGACTTCTGTGGGGAAACTTTGTAGTCTACGACGTCACCAACATAAGTGGCCGACGTTTATCCTTGTGTGTGGTCACATGTTAAATACAGTGTGGTCGTGTCCTGGCGTTTTACATGCAGTCCCAGTCAATAGAAAAAAAGAAAATGCTTTGTGGTAATCAGCTGTGTTTTTTGTTTTTCCCAGAGCCAAACCTATTTGTCCCTCTAGTTTTTCCACTTCTTTGTACATTCCCTCATATCAATTCTGATAGTTTCAGCACTCTCTCGCTCCTGGAATTTGCTAACATGTGGGAGTCCTTATACTGATGGTATGGTTATTTCTCTTTATATTGAGATGATGATTGTTATTGCCTCACTAATTAATTCAAAAACATGCACTGAAAAAGTTAATGTACAGGAGGAAACGACAGTGCTGAAAAGGCCAAACATAATAGAAATGGGCTGCGTGGATGTGTTATGTAGTTACAGTTCTAGGGAAGTGTATTTTAAGTTGTGCTGTAAGGTTTCAGAGGGGTTTGCATAAATCCCCAGTTAGTCTGCTGCAGAGTCCTGCTCTAGGCTGATGATTTGTTTTTCATGCAGATTGGTTTAAAGAGTATGAGACAACACTTTACATGGTCACATTTCAGCCATATGAAAACATACTTTTTTGGGGTTTACATATTACATTTATCTCAATAACAATGAAATTTTATTTGACTTTCTACTATGCACCTGAGCCAAGAATCTTCTGAGACCTTCCCACTTGGCCAAAAAAAACAAACAAAAAACATTAGCACTGACTCCCAGTTTAGTAGTGACTTAGTAAAATTCTCACAGGAGAAGAGGAGAAAAAAAGGGTCTAAAAAAAACTTTATTTCAGTTAGGAGGTTCAGTTGACCCTCTTGCTATTTGTGTGATCACCCTGCTGATGAAGGCTGAACAGAGTCATCACCACTGCATTGTTGCATTTTCCATATCTTTGCATTGATCACACCTAAAAACAATAGCATTACTGCACTAGATTAGAGATGTAACGTACTTCAAATGATGTCAACCACAAATGTCCAAGATCTAACGTTTCATTAGGTCAACATTTTCATTCATACTTCTCCTTCCTCTTTGTTGTGTTCTTTCAGTACCGGATGACACACAAAAACGCACACCAATGAGCTCTGGTTCATTTCTGCGGTTATGTAATCGCTGATAATGTGTCAGCATAACATTAATGGACAAGTAGTAACATTCTGTGCAGCCACATCTCTATTAGCAGAAACTGGTATGAGTTGATGTTGTGAATCAATCAACACACTTTAAATATCAGTATGACAGCTTTGTACATTCAGTATGTTTTTACTGCCTCTCCTGGATGTCATGTTTGAGCCTTGAAAGCAGGGGTGGACAATTAAGCTAAATTGCCCAACCCTGATGTAAAGCATAATAATAATAATAATAATAATAATATTAATAATAATAATACAGTCCCGATCAAAAGTTTAAGACCATTTGAAAAATGGCCAAAAGATCATATTTTGCATGGTTGGATCTTAACAAGGTTCTAAGTAGAGCTTCAACATGCAACAAGAAGAAATGGGAGTGAGATAAAACATTTTTTTGAGCATGCAATTTATTGAAAACAACTCTAAACTGAAACAGGCTGTTTTATAGCTGATCAAAAGTTTAAGACCACATGCCTTTAAAAGGCCAAAAATGTGGATTCATTGTCATTTTCTGTCAGGTAGTCACACTGTCATGACGTTCTGATGGCAAAGGCAAAAAAACTTTCCCTTTTTGAACGTGGTCAGGGTGTTGAACTGCATCAGCAGCGTCTCTCGCAGCCATCGCTGCTGAGGTGGGACACAGTAAGACAGTCATTTGAAATTTCTTAAATGATCCTGAAGGTTATGGAACAAAAAAGTCAAGTAGAAGACCCAAAAACATTTCCCCAGCACTGATCCTGAGGATCCAGTTGGCTGTCTGTCAAGACACTGGACGATCCTCGACCCAAATTAAGGCCGTTACTGGTGCCGACTGCAGCCCCATAACCA
>VVHJ01063513.1:0-19690 GCA_015107715.1 Tylochromis polylepis | reverse complement strand
CTTCACTCACTCCAAACAGTACCACCATACTTGTCAATGCTCTTGTCACATCTCGTTTAGATTACTGTAATTCTCTTCTCTATGGTCTACCTCATAAATCTCTCCATAAACTGCAGTTAGTTCAAAATACAGCTGCTCGTATTATATCCAGAACCAGATCCACTGAGCATGTAACACCTGTTCTTAAACAGCTCCATTGACTTCCAGTTCACCTCCGAGACAACTTTAAGATTCTGCTTCTTACTTTCAAAGCGCTTCATAACCTCGCTCCTCCATATCTGTCTGATGTTCTCCATACGTACTCACCCCCTCGTACACTCCGCTCTTCTTCAGCTTCCCTTCTGTCTGCTCCACCTGCTCGCCTGACTACCATGGGACTCAGAGCCTTTAGTTGTTCTGCCCTGAGACTTTGGAGTGCACTTCCACCAGATCTCCGGACTACAAACTCTCTTTCCACTTTTAAATCACGTCTTAAAACCCATCTATTCAAAATTGCATACCCTTCACCATGATTCCATCTTATACCTTGCTTAGCTTTTTAACTTGCGTTTATACTTTTCATGCTTGCTTGTTTTTGGGGGGTTTTTTTTGTTTGTTTGCTCTTGGGTTTTTTTTTTGGTTTTTGTTTTCATTTACACTATGTTAAATTTTCTTTCTATATTTTACTATATTGCATTATTGCTACTTTTATTGTATTACTGTAAGGTGACCTTGAGGGTCTAAAAGTTGCCTATAAATAAAATGTATTATTATTAAATGAACAAATGCCACGCAGTGGCAAAAAACCGCCCCTTGAGATCATGATCTATCCAGAAAATTCAGGAAACATTTCCAGGTGCCTTGAAAGCTGGTGCAAGACCTGCCTTTGCCATTCAAGTTCATTCAAAAGGCATCTCACTGAGCCACCTTTTTAAAAAAAACAGGAAGGTGATGTCGATTTCCAGTCCAATAAAAGTAGTCTGTCTGCACCAGTCATGCCTTCCCACAGGGCTTTTTTTTTTGATGGGCCTTGTTCCATCAGATACTAACATGCGCTAACTTTAACATTAGGCTCTAACACAAAGAACAGCTAAGAGTGACGGTTGAAAGCTCGGAGCGAAAAGAGTAGCTGCTCATCATCTTCAGCCCTCTTTGCTATTAGAAATAGGTCTGAGCTAACTGCAACCACATATCTCACACATGCCCTCCCCTCCCCTCTGTTGAGTTTTGACACCCAGTCTGTGAACAGAAAGGAGTTGGTCTGCTGAAAAATCCAAAATGCAGTACTTGTCAAAGGATTGTCGAAAAATGACACAGTATACTGTTCAGAACAGCTGTGCCTCAAGCACAAGCAAGATTTTATTTACTGATTTCAAAAAGCAATCACCAGAGTCATTGGACTTCACAAAAATGAATTCCTGTGAAGTTTGCATGGGAGACTTGATCTATTTAAGTCGTCAGCAAACATTGTACTTTGTAGAGCCATTAGAAAAGCTAATATCCTGCAGCTGCTCCTTAATGTGAAATGCATTTCTCCCCAGCTGCTGCTTGTTGGTGAAGTTTAACGGCTGAAGTTTGTGAAGTTAGTCATCATTTTCACACAAGGTTATTTCTTCCTGATCACGTGCCTTGGCTGAGTCGTCACTCCACACCTACACCATAAATGCCATCACACGGGCAGAACTTTTAAGTCTGACTGAACACGTCTTATCAACATCTCCGCGGTGCGCAGTCACCGGCTCCACGCCCTTGAAACAGCACAGCTAGAAGCGCACCTGTTTTCTATAAACAAGGTTCAAGGAAATGCGCCATATTTATCAAGGCCATCTTTTCTCTGAAGCATGTTTAATCTTCAGAGAAGTTATATTCCCATTTAGTAGGGGCCTGTTTGTAATTGTAACAGATACAGGCATGACCCCTGTATCCAGAAGAAAAGTGTAAAACAAATTGAAGAGGAGAAAAAAGGTGCTAAAAATACTCCCAGACAGGTTTTGACTAGGGAAGAGTTACAGAAGGAAGCATAAAGGATGAGAGAGTACAGTTTCAATTTAATTTTGTGGCTGTGCTGTGCCGCCTGACTGAAAATGAACTATCTGTTGAGCCAGCAGGCAAGCCCAGGCACACTCCTTTCTCCTTTCTCATCACCTTCCTTTCTGCTCTGGACTGTCTGTACTGTTCTCTGGCTTTGCTGCGTCAGGGTTTCACTATGAGATATACGGCAGTGGGGGACATGCCTGCCCAACATACCCCAAAATTTTAGACCCTTTTTGAGAAAGTAGGAGCCTAAAATCTACCAAAAAACAAACAAAAGAAAAAAAGTGTTTGTGTTCAGATCAGCCCTATCAGCTGCAATCTTAGAACCACCTGGGTGATCTGTGAATTGTGAGGTGGGACCTCTTCCAGTACATCCCAAAAACGATCAGTTCATTTGGGATCTGGGGCTTTTCTAGGCAGGGTTTGTTTGTGTTCCACTACAAAAGAGACTCAGGAGTGTCTCTAGGAACACATTGTCCTTCCTTCTGGCCAAATCCACTGCTGGGAAATGCTGTTGCCGTGGTGGTATGTACATTGCCTGGTATGTGACAAAGGAAAATCTGTGCATTATTCTAACAGTGCACAGTCATGATGATCAGGGGTCACTTTACATCGTGGTTGATCAGTGTGTATTGGACACTATTATATTCTGTGCTGTCTGAGGGGGAAATTGCAGGACATAACTTTAAGAAGGGTTAGGTTAAGTTGTTTGTTTTTTTTTTTTTTTTTAACACAATTTTGATTGAGGTTTTCTCTTTGTGAGGCAGATCTGTGCTTATACATTTGCAATTCATCTTATCAGAAGTAAAAGTTTGCTGAGCTCTACAAACGAATGAATGATGAACATAATGCCTTAAAAGCCCATTTGTGGCTTTAAAAACTGTCACATTTTTTTGGTGACATCTGGGAGTTGCCTGCTCTCTAGGGGAAAAGATGGGTAATGTCTATTTCCTGCACAACAACAACAAAAAAGGCCTTCTCATACACATAATAATAATAATAATAATAATAATTATTATCTGCATGAGCTGATTTGAGCTACCATGGAAAAAAACAAACAAAAAATCTGCAAACAGAAACCAGTGTGGTGATGGTGGTTCCTTTTAAAGCGTTTTGTCACGGGACACCTTGTGTGACTACAGCAGCCCTTGAGGCATGTGGCTCAGATTTCTGCTCCTGAACTTCATTGTTTTCCATGCGTACCTTTCTCTCTGCTGGCAGTAAGATTATCACCACCCTAAGGTGAGAGGGGGTTTTTAAAAAAAAATTTTTTTTAAAGTGTTTCAATCGCCAGCCTTTCTAGATCGTTTAGATTCCAGGCTGAGCGAGTTCTGAGTTTTGTCGCGCAATTACATGTCAAAGGGGGGGGACTGTTGTTGGGAAGTGTGTTCAAACCAGTCCTACAACTCCTGCTTTCTTAACAGCTGGAGGCAGTTTTTGGAGATTGCACTGATGCCTGTTGAACTTTGTTGTTTCCATTTTGGTGACTTGAAGTTAAAGAGTCATTTCTTCTGCTTTTTCTTTAATAACAGGTTTCTTTAGTCAATGGGACTGCCAAGGCTCCTTTTCTTGCGTGAGTGACACAGCTGGCAGATTTTCACATCTCTCTATGACTAATTAAAACTGTATTTGACTATAACCTCATACATCTTTTGTTAATTTTCTTCCCGCAGAGGAGGGAACCCCTTTGCCATGGTCAAGCTGAAGCCGACTGTCACAAATGACAGATCTGCACCACTCATCTAACTTGAAACTTATTGGGGTGGGGGGGTTCTTCACCGCTGTTATGCCTTTTAGGGGACTCATGTACTGGAATCATACAACATGGAGTCCCCCCTCTGTGATGCATTGACTGTCTCCCCAACCCAACGTCTCACCAACCTGCATGCTAGTTTGTTTGTTTTTTTTCCTCAGTACCAGTGTGTGTTTTACCATCAGCCGCCACACAATAACCCACATTTGGAGACGCGGAATTGTGAAAAACTGTGGACAAAGAAAGTGTTTGGTGTGTTCTTCTGGTTTGAGTTTGTGTAACAAGTAAACATTCATAACAAAATGAAAATTTAGACTTTTCCCCTGATCCGTGTCGTTTCAGTAAAAGTAGCATTTAAATTGGTGAACGTGTTGCATTTCCTATGGCTGCTTTACAGTGAAAGCCGCCATGTGATCTGCAGTGCCATTAGAAAGTATTTACTTTATATTGTTTATTTTGAACTTAATATGACTCATGATGCTGAGCGGAGACAGAAAACTGTAAACAGTGAGGCTGTTATCAAAGTAATCAAATTGCACTGAATTGCAGTCATGCGTCTTTAAAACAGTCCACAGAAATCCACCAGAAGACTTTCCTCTGTCACTATCAGGAAAAAGTGCATATACATACACGGCTACTTCAAGTAAACAGGCTGAACAACCATTGTTTTTTACTCCTCAGTTGTAAAAGGCTGATGCGGTATTGTTGTCACCCTGCTGGGCGAACAGGGCACAGACACCCAAGTTTGAAATTGGGTTTTGAAATTCATCCCATAGGTGCAGCTACTAAAAATCTCTAAGTTCTCTAGGTGAAGATGTGGGTAATGTCTACTAGGCTACTAGGAGGCTGAGGGGTGCAGGCTTTATCTGCACTTTATCTTTGCCTCTCTGGAGAGGATCAAAGGGATCAGTGCTTTCTTTTTCAATCTGACAAAAGAACTAAGAGGCAAAGTATTCTATATTCTAGTTTGGCCACACTCCTTTAACAGTCTTCCACCTACTCCAGGCATTTTGTGTACTAACAATTGCAAAACATTAGGAGCTCTATTTGCCACTATGTATTTGAATATTTAAATTGCCTTTTGTTCTTCTTATAAGGCCTAGGTAAAATTATTGGGCTGTCCACGTATTAACCAAAACTTTACTGACATGATAATGGGCAGATGAAGCCTTTTGTTTTCATTTTGGAATTAACCGGTCTCTTTGAACTGGCTTTGTAAGACACTCGGACAGGCTTGTTTTGATGAAAAATGATGAGATCCAGATGTAAACGTTTGCTACCTGATACTGATGAAACAGACAAGCATACAGGTTGTCTTCCTGACTTGCTAAAATATCTGTATTTTTAGTTCTTTCTTTTTTACCAGTTATTGTCAATTTTTTATTTTTTTTTTTTGTAGAGGTATTCAGGTTGTGAGAATGAAGGGAGAGTGATATTGGGAAAGAAGGGGTTTGTCATTGGATTAAAGGCAAAAACACTAAGTCACTGTTTTGAATGAGAAAGGTATTTATATATAAAATAAGTATGTATGAAATATTTAATAAATCTGTAAAAAAAGAAAGAGAAAAAAAAAAGTCAGTCACCGCTCTCAGTCTGAGCCATGGAATTTTTGTTGTTGTTGTTGTTGTTTGTTTTGTTTTGTTTTGTTTTAGGCCTGACTGCTGCTTTTGCATATTAAATGGGTAAGATGACCTTTTGATAAAGGGAATTGTTTCACTCCTCATTGTTTAACTGTTGTCAAATGTAGCTTCCGTGCACCACACACAGTTTATGCAAAATGAGAATGTACTTTAACGGCAATTATTTGAAATGTACATAAGTAAAATGACTCATTGTTTGAAATCTTCAAAGTGTTATTTTGTGAGGAAAATGACTTTTTTTTTTTTTTTTTTTCCCCCCCCCATGAATTTGCTTTTCTGAATTCAGCTGTATGATGAGCAAGTGATTCATAAGACAGTTTATTGAATCATATTAACCTGCTGGTGTAAGTGGACCCATCACACTGCCATAATGAAATATGCTTTTCTTCCGAGTACCTTGCCACTGTGTTGACCGATATAGTCTTTTTCTTTTTTTCTCAATAAAACATCATAAAGCCAGAATGTTCATTTTCTGTTGTCTTCTCACTAATTTAACTGTCTGTTAGCTGAAATGAAAGAAAGTGATTATAATCATAACTTAAGGACTACAGTGAAAAAGCAGCTAATGTCCAAAGAAGGACTGGGGAACTATTGCTTAGACTTCATTGTAAAGTGGTCTTAACTCCTTAAAGCAAAATATAAAGAAATGAGAGCTCGGGACTTTTGCACAGTACTGCTCTTGACTGAAACTCCTCTTACAGCCTGAACGTGAATTATAGCTTTGCAGCACCCTCTGCTGCTTGTCTGCTGAACAGCACCTCTACAAGCAGCTGCTGCCACGGAAACAGCCAATGGGAATAGAAGAAACAGCACTTCCTGTTTCAAACTGAATATCATTTCCTATGTGAATGTGAGCAGCTACTCCACACAGAATGATTTGGACAGCTCTCCATCCATCACCACTGGTTGAATGAACAGCTGTGACTTCCCACCACCGCCGGCAGCTGCTTTATGAGAGGAGGCTCAAGGTTGGCGTGCTTGAACTCTTTCAGTTTGCTATTTCTATCGGGTTAAGCCCGTAAGCCTGTACCAAAAACAAGCTGAGCTTTGTCGTTAAATCATAGAGCTGGTTTACTGTACACGCGTTCGTTTGGGTGTATATAATCTCACATTTCCCTCTCCTGTCAGTCACTTCTACAATAAATAGTTAAATATTTCAGGCTAATCTTACACCCTGGTTAATAGGCAGCTACGTACTTTATTACTTAGTCGTAAGCGCCACGGGTAAACAGGCGCAATCGCTTCCAACGTGTGTGCGTGTGATATCTATGTATTTTATTATTACCATCCACTTGATGTGTGCTGCATGTACGGCTGTGAGTGACAGGCTACGCCTTGTAGCAGCAGCAGCGTCCCTGCTTGTTACTAGATGCTGTGAAACGGGTGACTGCCACTTAGCTAGCCCAGAGCTCCCTCTGTGATCTGTGTACATTTCACATACAGCCTTGGTTATTACGAAGGCCACATGTATAGTGTGTTAAATGTGGGTCACCAACTTGTGCTGAGAAGACGTGGAGCAACACTGTACAAGGGTCATCACCAGTACAGCACAGATCCAGACAACTGATGTTATAGATTGGTAAACAACTGTTCTCTAAGGAGATCATTTGCCCTTATTTCCCTGTTTTCCACACACAGTTTGTTCATATTTCTGTATAATTGTGACCTGCTTCTTACTTCTGTACTGTTGGTGAGTTATGTCTTACGCTACTGCTCATTCTGTATTGTTTCTAAATTGTGCAGTATGCTTTGCTTGATATGCAGTGGTCATGCAAAACAAATTTATACTGATCAGGCATAACATTCTGACCACTGACAGGTGAAGTGAATAACTCTGATTATCTCTTCATCGTGGCACCTGTTAGTGGGTGGGTATGTTAGGGAGCAAGAACATTTTGTCCTCAAAGTTGACATGTTAGAAGTGGGAAAAATGGGCAAGCAAACCGATTTGAGTGAGTTTCATAAGGGCCAAATTGTGATGGCTAGATGACTGGGTCAGAGCATCTCCAAAACTGCAGCTCTTGTGGGGTGTTTCTGGTCTGCAGTGGTCAGTATCTATCAAACGTGGTCCAAGGAAGGAACACTGGTGAACCAGCGACAGGGTCATGACCAGCCAAGGATCACAAATACACTTGGGGTACAAAGGCTGGCTTGTGTGGTCTGATCCAGCTGAAGAGCTACTGTTGCTGCTTGTAGAATAATGTAATGCTGGTTTGATTCTGGGGAAGAAAAAAAAAAGATGTCAGAACACAGAGTCCATCACGGTTTGTTGCATATGGGGCTCCATAGCTGCAGACCAGTCAGGGTGCCCATGCTGACCCCTGTCTACCCCTGAAAGCACCACCAATGAGCATGTGAGCCATGGAAGAAGATGTGCCTAGTCTGATGAATCATGTTTATTTGACATCATGTGGACGGCCAGGTGCGTGTGGGTCGCTTTGCTGGGGAACACCTGACACCAGGATGGACTATGGGAAGAAGGCAAGCTGGTGGAGGCAGTGTGATGCTTTGAGCAATGTTCTGCTGGGCATCCCTGGGTCCATGTGGATGTTACTTTGACACATGCCACCTACCTAAGCATTGTTATAGACCATGTACACGCTTTCATGGAAACCGTATTCCCTGATGGCTGTGGTCTCTTTCAGCAGGATAATGCGAGAGGCCTGTGTACAAAAAACATTCAAAAATTGAGACGGCTACATAATAAAAGGGTACATTATACATGATCACATATTAAGAAAAACATATGCAAAAGTAGTTGCAAATAGACAGATACAACCACTGAAAATGTTCCACTGAAATCAAAGAGTGCAACTTTATTTTTTTGTAGCTCTTTCCATTTATTGGCAGTGAAATACTTCAGTCCAGTTTTTCTAAGTTCAGACTGATCAAGAGGTACAGCTAATGTTAAAATGTCCCGTGACCTGACATTGTAAGTACTGGTTTAAATTCAATCAAGGAGCAGGGTTAAGCTAAGGGAATCTTGGAAGCAGAGCCTTGTAAACAAACATCACACAATGCTACTCTCTTTGATTTGCTAGGGAACACCTTCCCACTTTTTGATATAAGATACAGTGGTGAGTAAGAAAAGAATCACTTGTGATAAATCATAATGCACTACGATACATAGATTCAAGAGGTGGCTATAGAAGCACGCATATAAACAGTATCACCATAATCAAGCGCAGACAAAAGTGTGCTCAGCTCTGGTTTTAAGCCCTTTGCTTTAAATTACCACTTCCTCATTTCTTTTGCACTTCCTTTGCAATTTCTTGTCTTCTTCTTTCGGCTAGGGGTCTCTACACCAGATCATCTGCCAGCATCTCACTCTATCCCTAGCATCCTTTTGTGTCACACATCTCTCTTCATGTCCTCCTTCACTACATCCATAAACCACCTCTGCTGTCCCACTGTTTTCTACTTACCTGGGCACAGTTCAGAGATAATTATTCCACAGATAAATACAAGTTCACGTACATCACTGTGGGAAAGCTCAGATGAGGTTGATTGAAACCTAATAACTAATAACTGTTGTTCATCTTAATTTTTCTCTTACATTTACTCAAAATTGTGAGATTCATATAGCTGCTGGTCTTTTGGGACTGTTCACCATCATAAGTACTCTTAATTTTGAACCTGCTTTGAACTACCAGTATACTAGAAATTTAAGCCATGGTTCACCAACAGAAAAGGGTGGAGTGCTCAATTCGGGTTTGGGAAGAGTCACCCTCTTAAGGGCAGAAGTTGATATATCTCAGATCTTGTTTGTGAGTGAGGGGAGATTGGCGGGGGAGAAAGATGAACTGGTATAGTGTCTGCAGTATTGTAGAATCTTTGTATCCATCTGTTGTGATAAAGAGAGAGCTTAGTGTGAAAGCAAAACTGTCAGTTTTACTGGCTGATCTATGTTCCTGCTTTTATATATAGATTGCAGATACAAGCAGTTGAAACGTGTTTCCTCCAAAGTGTGTCTGGGCTCAGCTTTAGAGAAAGTGTCAGGATCTCATTCGTTCACAAGGGGATTTAGGTATTTCAACCATTTGACTAGTATAATGTTTCATGCGTGTCTAATAGGGAGGGACAAATCCCATGCTGGCATGGGAACACCATGGTGTCCCCCAAGAGAGCTATAGGAGGCGGCCAGGAAGTGGGAGTTCTAGACTACTGGCTCCATGTATGAGTCCACGCATGGACCGGCTGTGGAGAATTAAAATGGAGTTTTTCACTGATCTGCTTAAATAGGGTGTCCAACCCTATCTCTGAGCCCACTTCACTTGTTTTTGCCATTTCCAAAACATTTTTATGAGGCCCAGTATGTTTAAACACACACTTCAGCATCTTTACCCAGCAGCTGATGCCAAGATGAGGAGGTACACGTGGCAGTATTATAGCCATTCATTGTGGGAAAATGTACAATGTCATTTCAAAGCCACATTATCAGCATTAACCCATTTTCCTCGTCAGGTTGCAGGTGCAGCCATGCCCGTCTCCCTGCTGTGGGCTGTGGACGTCTACGGGCGGGTCTACGGCCTGTCCACGGCGGGGCAGCAGTGGGATCAGTGCCGCGATGCCCAGATGGAGTTCAAGCGGGTCACAGCGGCACAGCAGTGCTGCTGGGGCATCGCTTGTGACAACAACATCTACCTGAACGTTCACGCTTCCGACCTGTCCATCCGCTACCAAGAGGAGACCTATGAAAATCAAGTGGGTCTCTGTGACCATTGGGGGGCGTCATTCTTTAATGACTTTACTTACATTAAAATAAGTTCTGGTAAAGGCCAAAAAATATGTAATAAGGAACCCTCAGTATTCGTCTGTCTTTAGGCAGGTTTATAATACACTTTGTTTTTATTATTATTGCACAAGCAAAATTGAAAGTTAAAGTTCCCCATTATAAGTCCAGCATCCTTATACAGCAGAGTCCCACTTCTCTGTTGCTAAATCCACAACCCATTAGGCTACGTGCCTTAACAAGCAAACCTTAGAACCAATACGGACTTTTAAACCAGTTTTTAATGGGAAAAAATTCTCACAGTGCAAGATCACGAGACCTTTATAACACTGCTGTCATACTATCCCCCAGTAGGTCAACACTCAGTCATTTTCATTCTTGTGGCTACATCTCCATGGGATATCTAACTAAAAGTGCTATTGTTTTCCCTTAATATGAAATAAAAGGCAACACCACTGGCTTTAACACAGTCCACTCTCTCTCCCCATCTTTCTGTCAGCGTTGGAATCCTGTTGATGGTTTCTCTGAACGTTTGCTGCCAAGCGACCGCTGGCAGTGGAGTGACGTCACAGGTCTGCAGCACCAACCTCTTGACAGCTTCCAGCTGCCCTCCAGCAGCTGGGAGTGGGAGGGTGACTGGTATGTGGATGAAAACTTTGAAGGAGAGCCCACAGAGAAAGGGGTGAGTTTAAAAGAAAAAAAATAATAAAGTTTTTTGTACATGTGTCTGCTTCAATTACTGCCCTCTTTTTCCCTCTCTTGTGTGACCTGTTCAGATGTTTGTATTTCCAGGGATGGACCTATGCCATTGACTTCCCTGCCACCTATACTAAAGACAAGAAGTGGAACTCCTGTGTCCGTCGCAGGCGATGGCTCCGCTACAGGAGGTACAAAGCAATGGACACCTGGGCTAAGGTGGGTGTTACTGTATATTATATGCATGTAATGAGTGCTGATATGTGAATGTGCGTTTCAAGTTGTTTTTCCTTGTGTGCCTGGCAGATCCCCTCACAGCACACAACTCTACCAGATCCCTTCAGCGACATCAGCTGTGGAGGTTGGGAGATTAGTGAGGAACCCAGGGGCCGGCTGTCTCTGTGGGCTGTGTCCCTGCAGGGCAAGGTATAGATTATATATATAGGGTAGCACCTACCTTGTTTTAGGTATCAGTGGCAATGTCATTATGCTGCTATAGGCTCAGATTGAGAATTTCTTGACTGTGGAAGTAATGTGTGTTTATTAACTTTCTATGCTTCAAATGATTTGCCATTAAAACCTGAGTTAGAAGTTAGCAGCATGCTAAGTAGTTTAAAATGATATGGTGATATGCAAGGCAAATCATGTGGAGAGAATGAGGTGTTGACCCAAATGCAGACAGCGGAGATGAAGATGGATGTTGAACAGAAAGCGAGCCTTTATTATGGTGGAACGAACAATAATCAAAAGCAAAGAACAACTACACGGAGCCAACAAAACCTAAACTGGGAAGACTAAACACTATATGAAACCTGAAAACTTGGAACAAGGAACAAGAAACCTGAAAACCTGGAGACACGGGGGAAATACACCAGGGAGGATACACAGACCATCCAACAGAGAACAAAGGAAAACACACACTATAGACGAGACCAAAATAAACACCTGTTGTTACATTGCTTGATACCAACTCTTAATTTTCAGAGTCTCACTTTGTCTCTGTTCAGGTGTGGTTTAGAGAGGGAATCTATCACCAAAATCCCGAGGGCTCTTCATGGGAGGAGGTGCTTCTACCTGGAGAGGTGGTCCAGATCAGCTGTGGCCCAGCAGACCTGGTCTGGGCTGTGCTCTGGGAGGGGCAGCTCATTGTCAGGGAGGGCATAAGCAGAGACTGCCCTAAAGGTACAGATAGGCTCACTGGTGGGAGGGTGATGTAGTGTTTCTGAGTGAATGTGTTGAGAATAATATTTCCTGCAATCCAGGTGCCTCTTGGGCAGTAGTGGAGTCTCCCAGCTCTGATGTAGGAGCTACACACGTAGCCGTGGGAAACAACGTCGTCTGGGTTGTGACAAAGGACAATAAAGTAAGAAAGTGCTGCAAGCATGTTAAAAAAAACACAAAAAAACCAGACTCTTACCAAGTTTGTTTCTAATCAGCGGAAGTACTTTTTTGTTTGCCTCATTTCCAGTAGATTAAATATCTTGGCCTGTTGGCAAATAAGATTTTTCATTTTCCTGTGTCAGTGGCTAATTCTGTTTGTCAGTTTGCACTAGCTGAATGTGCAAAGATGGCGGTGTGACCAAGCTAAAAGCTTTGAAATGTTTCACTTATTTATTTATTTATAATGAAGATTTATTTGTTTCCTCGGCTCAGTAAGTGGAGCATAAAGACCAACAAATGCAAAATAAAAGAACAGAAACAAATATTAGTAGCTGCTCTGCCAGTCTTGTTACTTTAATGATCTGTGTTGGCACTTCACAGTTCACTTCTGGTGCATTGCTAATTTCAACACTGTGACTGACACAACATGAAAACTGTCTAAATATAGTCAAACAGGCTTGTAACAGCTTTGTTGAGGAGAACAAGTTAAAACTGCAGGGATCAAACCTGCGACGTCTTCAGAATACCTCTCACTCTACACTTCTGCTTTACCAGGTGTGGTTCAGGCGTGGCGTGAATTCTCACAACCCGTGTGGCTCCGGCTGGATCAACATGGTTGGAGAAATGATCATGATCAACGTAGGACAGAACGACCAGGTGGTTCAGTGTGTCCTCAGTGTAACTGCTGGGAATCTTATAAGTAGTAATACTTATAAGATATAATAAAGCCATATAGTAATATATGGCTTTATTAATGCATGTTTGCAAGTGATGTAGTCATGCTGACGTGTTCTGAAAGGCTTGCTGGTGTTCATAGGTGTGGGCTATCAGCTCCGAGGACCGAGCTGTGTACTTCAGACAAGGCGTGACCTCCAGTGAGCTGAGTGGGAAAACCTGGAAGGCTATCACCGTTCCCCGAGATGGAGACCGATCCCACTCCAGCGCCAGCGCAAACAGCCTGCAGAGGTGGATGCACCTCAGAGGACACACGCTCTAGTTAGCTTTTTTAAAATATATTAATAAAATTAATTCTCTCTCTGTCTGTGTTTCTCAGTGCCGGATGTTTTTTCTGTGGTGAGGTGCGTGCTCCGTCGGTAGTAAGTGATGCAGAATCAGACCTAGAGAAAGGATCTGCAGATGGGCCCGGCTGCCTCGTCACCTCCACCTCTCCGGATACCTTTGTCGACGTCCCATCTGACCTGCCAGCTGACACTCCCAAACCCCGTATCCCCAAGGTCACCAGCGACAGCTTTATCTCTGAACTCGTCTCCGACCGAGATTCGGGGAAGACCTCGAGAGATTTTGGATCAGCCACTCCCGCTGTCCTAGAGGAGGAGACCATCTCACAAGAAGGAGAGAAAGCCCCCTGCGCTGGTGTTGCTCTCTCTCCTAGCCAGTCTGGCGGCCTTCTTGATACCCAGTGGAGTAATGTGGATCTGGAGGAGGCACAGAGCCAACAGGCTCAAACTGGAGCAGTGCTGGACTCAGCTGACACCTGCAGCTTGTCCTCGGTAGCCACCTACACCCTTGCCATGGAGGATCCTTATGGTGGAGACGAGCACCCTCTGTGGGCCTGGGTCAGTGGAGGAGGCTGCTCTGTGGACAGTCACTCCCAGCTCAACTGGTTTAACTCTGTGAACACTGCATGTGAGTTCAGTGAGCTAACGCACTGATTGATTGAACGTTTAGATTTTTTTTGTAACTTTAAGCAACATGTAACTTTACATGTATCAAAGGATGTAAAGTCGGTGCTAATGCTCAGTTTCAGGGAAGCAGCATTGACATCATTATTTTTGTCCTTTTCTTCATGCAGCCTTAGTCCAGTCAGTCCAGTCCATGAGTTTGTCAGTCAGTCCAGCCCAGACGGCAGCTTGGCGAAAACAAATCTTTGAACAACTCAGCGAGCGGACCAAGAGAGAGATTGAGAATTTCAAACATTATGAACAAGCCATAGAACAGGTACCTTCACGACCATGCACCTTATCACCTGCTCATCCACCCGTTTCATTCATTAGCATGTCATTTGATTCATTCACTTGATCCAATCCTCCTGCTGCAGTCTGTGTGGGTGAAGAAGGGAAGCATGCAGTGGTGGAGAGACTGGAAGCCACACAAGTGGATAGATGTTCACTTTGCCTTGGAGCAGTTCTCAGGACCAGAGGGCAACAAGGACGGCATCCTGTTCATCTATTACAGCTATTATGAGGAAAAGAAGGTTAGAAGGAAGTGTGCGTTTGCTTATGTTTGTTTAGTAAAACGTTAAAAGACAACCCTTACATGAAAAAGTGCCTTCCTTAAGTTTTCATGTATTATTAACTGTTATTTAATTATCATTTACTGCTGGCTGCAACATAACCCCAAAGCAGACTGTTTTCTATATATTTCAACTTCTCTTTGCTAACACTTCTTTCAGTACCTGCATGCCTTTATCAATGAAGTGACCATCCTGGTTCCTGTGCTAAATGACTCCAAACACACTTTTGCCATCTACACTCCCGAGCGGACCAAACAGAGGTGGCCTATTAGATTGGCGGCTGCCACAGAGCTGGAAATGCATGATTGGGTGGGTATGGAAAGAAAAAGTAGCACAGTAGAAAGTAATAGTATGCACCATATATTCATGTATATCATTTAAAAATGTGTACTTTTGAGTCTGTACTAGTGAGTTTAGATGAAATGGATAAATAAATATTAGTCTTCTAACCGGAGTATACCAGGCTTAGTAAGGAAAATAAAACAAAACACATCAATTTTAAATAATATGAGAGGGGGAAAAAAGGATTTACTATTATAGTGGCTTCTCTGTGCCAGTACGATTTGGACATGCACTTTCCAATTTCTACTTTTTCTTCTTTCTGCTCTCTCTAATGATTCTTCATTTGTTTCTCCATCTTTGGCTCCCTCTGTCTGCTCTCTCCCGCTCTTCAGCTGGCATTGTTGAGTGTGTCATGCTGTGACTCTAGGGGGATCCAGGGTCCTCCCTCCAAACAGGCCATCTGGTCCATTACCTGTAAAGGCGACATCTTTGTCAGTGAGCCCTCACCTGGCCTAGAGGCCGTGCCTTACCCCACACCCTGCGACCAGATGTGAGAATAAGCAGCACGTCACCTTAACCTTCTGATATATGAGTTTCTATTCTAACCACTTAGCTATATTTATTTCCTCTCTGCAGGTTCTGGCGGCAGGTTGGGGGCCATCTGCGTATAGTGGAGTGTAACAGTGTTGGGATAGTGTGGGGGATCGGCTTTGACCACACAGCCTGGATCTACACCGGGGGCTATGGAGGAAGCTTCTTCCAGGGATTGGCCAGCAGCACAGATAATATTTACACACAGACGGACGTTAAGAGCGTTTACATTTATGAGAATCAGAGGTGGAACCCCGTCACTGGCTACACCAATAGGTACTGTGCAAGAGTGGAGCTTCTGTCGCTTTATTGTTGGAAAGTGTTGTCAGAATATTTGCAATAATTTGTTTTGTACAGTAATTCTTCTATGTCAAGGACACAGAAATATCCAGTCTAATACCTAGCTGTACAATATGTCCACTGTGTAACACAAAGTCAGTTAAACTCCAGGGATACCAATCTGTCCCTTTAGAAAGCACAAGAATTAATTTAATCTAGAGCAGGTGCACTGGAGAGGCGACAGTTCAATTCACTTTTATTTATGCAGCACAAATTCACAACAGCAGTCACCTCAAGGTGGTTTATTTTATAAGGTAAAAACCCTACAGTAATACAGAGATAACCCCAACAATCCCACAACCCCTTATAAGTAAGCACTTGGTGACAGTGGGAAGGAAAAATTCCCTTTTAACAGGAAGAAACCTCCAGCAGAATCAGGTTCAGGGAAAGACAGCCATCTCCCATGACCGTTGGAGGTGAGGGGAGGGAGACAGCACAAAAGAATTTAATGATTACTAATGGTTAAATGAAGCTTCGTATATAAACACAAAGAGGTGAGCAAAGAGGAAATACTCACCCGCTACAGCCTATTGTAACTAAGTTATGGTTCAGCCTAATCTTGAAAGTAGAGAGGGCGTCTGTCTCCTGAATCCAAAATGAGAGCTGGTTCCACAGAAGAGGGGCCTGAAAGCTTACTTGAAAACTCAAGTACGCCAGCAGTCTCAGAGTGATGTGCTCTGTTAGGTTAATGAGATGCTATGAAGTCTTTAAGATTGGAATTTTAGAAAAGGATTTTAACAGGGAGCCAATGAAGATCAATATGCTCGCTCTCTCTCTGTCAGTGCTCTCGCTGCAGCGTTCTGGATCAACTGAAGGCTTTTCAGGGAGCTTTCAAAGCAACATGATAATAATAAATTACAATAGTCCAGCCTAGAAGATCTAAATGCATTAAATAATTTTTCAGCATCACTCTGAAACAGGATGTTTGTAGTTTTAGTGATATTGCACAAATGTATGAAGGCAGTTCCACATATTTTTCATGTGATCCCTCGTGACTGAATTTTCTCTAGTTTTGCTTTTTGTCATTTACATTGCACCAGTAATACAGCTTGTCTAACATGGTACACCCATACGTGAAATTGCAAGAATCTCTGTTACACGAGGAAAGCTGGACAGACAGGGCATCAACCCAGCAGCAGGATCGGTATCTGCTCCTTTGAGCAAGGAGAAAAAGGAGCCCTACAAAAATACTTCTAATAGTCATGTTCATGTTTCTGAGCAAAACTGTCAAAAACAGACTCCATGACGGTTTCATCCTTTAGTGGGACCTGTGTTCATACCAGTCCTGCTCCTATGTTGATGCTCTTTTATGGTCCTATCTAGCACTCCTTGTGTAACAGCCCGTCTCCTGCTATCTCCTCTGCACTCAGACAAATGTAACTGTAAAGATGGGAAATTTTCACATGTAATAAATGTAATAGATTTCATACATTTTGTTAAAGCTGCAGTAGGTAGAGATACAGAAAAGGGGAAAAATAGCTGTCATTTTTTGATATAAGCCTCTCCCTGACACCACCAGCAGGTGCAGGTGTTTCACTAAAAATAAGTTAATCCAGAATTTCTGATCCCGTTCTCCTCCACTTTAACTGTTACACCAGTGGATTTTAGGCTTTGTTTGTTTTTTAATTCAATTCAATTCAATTTTATTTATATAGCGCCAAATCACAACAACAGTCGCCTCAAGGCGCTTAATATTTGTACAGTAGATCGTACAATAATAGATACAGAGAAAACCCAACAATCATATGACCCCCTATGAGCAAGCACATTGGCGACAGTGGGAAGGAAAAACTCCCTTTTAACAGGAAGAAACCTCCGGCAGAACCAGGCTCAGGGAGGGGCGGCCATCTGCTGCGACCGGTTGGGGTGAGAGAAGGTTTGTAGTGCCCTTTACGCTATTTACCTTGATAGATGTGTGATTGTTTTGGGGGGGGGGTTTGTTTTTGTTTTTTTAAAACTGGAGATGGAGCCCAGAAAAGAAACAGTAGTCTAGTTCTCCCAAAGACCAGCTGATTAACAGTGGACTGAAAAGTTGCGTAGCTACACCAAAACCAACATCTCACCAAGTCCATTTGAGATTTCTGCATTTTATTTTATTATTATTATTATTTTTTACATAAACTGAGCAATTATAGAAACATTTAAAACTTAGCCATTGCACTCTGGTGTGACAAATAGACAATATATTTTAACAGTCGTTTCAGCTGAATCACATGTTCTTTTGATTTGGGTGCTTTCTGTCGTTGAACGTTGGTATTCTTTCTTTTAGAGGCTTACCAACAGACCGCTACATGTGGAGTGATGCTTCAGGACTACATGAGTGCACAAAAGCAAATACAAAACCTCCCTCCCCACAGTGGACATGGGTAGGCAGACACACCCACAGTGGGAGATTCCCTGTGTTGATCTGAAACCTTCTCTGTTATAATTACGTTAGCTGCTATTCTTCCCTTCTAACCATTAGATCGAAAAATACTAGTGTCTGTTCTTAAATTTATCACAGATAAAGGGTGTGGCCAGAAGTGCAGGTTCGTTCAGTGTTTCACTTCCCCCGTTTGCTGTTTTCAGGTATCAGACTGGGCTATCGACTACAGCGTCTCTGGTGGGACGGACAGAGAAGGCTGGCAGTATGCAGCTGATTTTCCAGCGTAGGTTTCATATGCCGTTCCTGAAACATCACCTGCTGCTTCACTTGGTTCAAACTATGGCTTTGATTTATTTATCTTTCCTGTAATTCATTCTTTTGCTTCTCCATGTGTCTGTGCAGGTCATATCATGGCTATAAAACGATGAAGGACTTTGTGCGTCGTAGGCGATGGGCAAGGTACTATAAAAAGCATCACTGGCTTATTGGTCTGTGCACTATTTATTCAGCAGGTACACAGCAGTCTGAAAGTGGCCTTGCCAGTGTTAATTTTTTATTCAGACTGGGACAAATGGGCCATAATCAGCAAAATAGATTATGGTGCTAATCATATAAAGTTTGTTACTGTAGAATTTTAAATTCTGGAGAAAATCTGAAATAATCTGCAGCAGGGTATTTAACTGAAGAGATTTGTTGTCAAGGACACCTGTGAGCATTTATTTGGCCTTCATGTGCAGGAAGTGTAAACTGACCACTACAGGGCCTTGGCAAGAAGTTCCCCCCATCGCACTAAGTGATGTGACCATCCTGCCATGTGCAGCTCAGAGCACTGTGGACATGGTTCCTGTGTGGGCGATCAGTAACAAGGGAGACGTGCTTTGCCGACTGGGAGTCACCGCCCTGACGCCTGCTGTGAGTCATTAATAATATGCAAGCGGACACCAAGTGAACTGGTTTAACATCTTTGGAGAGCCACCATTAAAGCTTATTGTCATTTTTTCCGCTTGCATAACGAACACACACAAAGGACAGAGAGGTGCATTAGCATGTTGTTACTTATTTTTACTGTGGAGGTTCTTTTAGTTCTAGTGTGTTTTTAATGAGAATCCTAAGGATAGTTTGAAAAATGTTTGCATTTATGTCAATTACAACCACTTCAGTCAAAAGAAGATTGTAATTTTTATCAGCAGGGCAGGCATGTTAATGTTCATCAACAGACCAAAAACGTCCCAAGTTTCTTTTATTTCTGTTTCTGTCCATGAACATCTGAATATGGACAAACAGGTTTTTGAGAGGTAGCATGTGAGAGTGATTGTCATTTATTATACACTGTATTAAACACATATGTTAATTGTAGTGTAGAAGCTGGCCTGGGAGCCAGTACTTTTCCACTCAGGTAAACATGACTCAGCAATCTAGGGTCCAGCTAAACTGCGGTAGACTTGCTACGCACACACTATATGTATGTAAAAGGACCACCCATTGTATGTCCGAACCTAGATTTATGATTGTGTGTCAATAAAAGGAGCAGCCGCCATTGTTCGAGGAGACCCGCCGATTTCTGAAGCGGCTCTCCCCATTGCAGTGGTGTGTGTTAATAATCAAACTGTACAGAGTGTTCGTCTCAATCTCTGCATCAGAGGGG
>VVHJ01063512.1:0-14767 GCA_015107715.1 Tylochromis polylepis | reverse complement strand
CCCCCACCCTCCGGAAAGGACCTGACCAAGCCACGGGCGTCAGGCCCTGCCAATCAGCCACCGGGAGTGAGCCAGTACACACCTGAGCGCCCAGCCTGGGACACCGAGAACCACCAATGCACCGATGGGTGAGGGCATCACCCGGGGGAGGGGGTAACCCGAGATGTTCCCAGAGAGGTGGAGTCAAAGACCTGTCCTGACACATAAACATAGACAAACAAGCACACACAGACACAAACATGCATTCCCATCCTCATGCACACATATACAAATGCTCAGCACTCACCCAACATGGAGACAAACAGAAATGAACACTATACACACACTCACACTTCCCAAACATACTCTATACCCCCAGGTCCAGGTACCATCACCCCCAGAGGGGCAATCCACCCCCAGACCCAGGAGATGTTTCCCTTTGCTCTGTGGTGCAGACGAGCAGACCGCCACCGGTCCTGCAGCAGCAGGGAGGCCCAGCATCCCAGACCCCGACCAGACGGCCAACTCCTCCTCCCAGCCCCCCCCGCTCCAAATGGCGAACAGAGAATGGGGGTGTGAAGACCCCTTGCCTCTCTCCGCCCACTCATATGTGGTGTTGCTGCATGCTGTTCTAAAGTGCATTTAAAACATGGGAGGGGCATGCTACTCTCTGCCAGAAAGCAGTTGGTGTCAGCACAGCCCCTCCCGACACCCTCAATGTCTACATGTATTTAAAACTGAGAGGTGGGCACTGGCGCCAGAGGTGAGGTTGAATAAATAGACCATCCTCTGGACGCCATTTAGCGTGCCCACCCCCAAGGCTTTATATGTATGTGTTATGAGAGTGTAAGTAATGTGAATGTCTAGGTTGTGGAATAAAATTGAGGCACAGGTGGCCAGAAGGGGATAGAGGAGGAAGGCCTCCCATGCACCTCAGTGACACACCTGTACCTCAAGGCCCTGCATGTGTGGTGGTGTGATGGAGCGGGAAGATGGAGACGATGGGGAGGGAAGGATTGGGGGGGGCAAAGTACCCTAGTTCCTTGGAATCCACCAAGGGCAGGGGGCCCAGGCCCATCTGGACCAGGGCCCACAACAGCAGCACCACCTAGTCCCACAGAGCCTGGGGTGGCCCACCCGATCCCACCACAGAGGAAAACTACACCCACCCCAACATTCAGTCTACAGTCCCAGACTACATAAGACAACAGACAACCAGGTTGAGTTCATCCTCCACCTCTGCTAGATCTCTCCTCCCCGCGCCAGGGCTGGGCCCCCGTGCATGCACCCACCCACAACCCCAGTGACACACCAACCAGGACCCAAGCCTCAAGACCCAGCCAGAGCCCCAGCCCAGAGGCGGAGGCGGAGCACCCCCAGAACCCCAAGTCCCCAACCCTGCCCCGGACCCACCCAGGGGCAGCTAGGCTACCAGGCCAGTAACCTACAGCACAGACCCTCCCCCAGCCCTGCTGCACACCGCCACCAGGAAAACACCACCCAAGAGCCACCAGAGCCCCATCCAGGACATGACCACAGGTTGAGCGCCTCAAGAGACCCGTCCCCAGGGAATCCCCTGTGATTTGGTTTGTAACGAAAGACCGAGCGGCGACTCCGTGGCAACCACTGGTCTCTACGGAATGGCAAGTGGTTGCTAGAGATTGCTGACTGTGGTTTGGTAAAATCGGTTGCACAGAGCTTGCTGCACACAAAAAAAAACCTCTCTGTGATTGCTTTTGTTGCTTGCAGATTTGCATTGGTAGACTCCAGCTTGTCTGCAAATATCTGCCAGCTACTGGTGCACTAGTGAAACAGAAAAGTGGAAAGCAAACTGAAACCACTAGGAGGTTTTTGGTGCAGGTCCAAATACCTCTTTGTTACCAATTTTACCTAGAGACTGCCAATTTGACTCACAAACCAGTCAGGGAAAGTACATTTTTCCCTAGTGGCCTGTGGTTTCCAGGGGATCATCAGTTAATCTCTAGGACTGTGTGACTGGGGCCTCACTCAACCAATGGAACCATAGTTCACAACAAAAGTTGTAAAAAGGTAACACATAACACTGCAGACACTCATAAAATAATATGTCAAAGGCTTATGGGTTCACACACACACAAACACACACACACACTGTGGATGTAGTCACACCTGCGTCTCCATCTGTCTCTCTAAAAACCAAATAAGACATGACTCAGCCCACTGTGGATTTCACCTCATACTGGACACTAAACACACATAAATAGGCAATGTGCACAAAGACACACACATCCCGCATCTGCTATACTGTAACCTACTGTGAGTGCCACAACTAGCACTTTGTTCATAACCTTTCACGCAGAGATGTGACATTGATTATTTGACAAGGTGGGAAAACTGATGTAAGATGAGCAGAGATTAATTTCATTTCCCGAGGTGAAACTGTCAGCATTCAATTTGAAATAAACTTTTCTTCTTTCATCTCTTTCATCTTTCTTTCTCCCAGGGGAAGCGTTGCACGTCTTTTCTCTGTACTTCATCTCAATGTTTTTTCCCTTCTGTTTTGTGCTGATTGACATGGTGCAGTCCAATGGGAACTGTAGAAAAGGCTTTTTTTTTCTTTTTTTTTGCAGAGTGATTGAAATGTCAGTGTAAAATGCCATGCTTTAAGGTTTTGGTGTTTGTGTGCATAGGTGAAAGTTTTGTCACAGAACAAACATAGAGAAAGTAGGTCGTCAAGGTGCTCTCAGATGAAAGAGGAGACATGATCCATTTTTCAGCCCTATTCTCCACCCTGTTCTCTCTCTCCATCTGTGCAGTTTTTCACCTGTGCAAAGGGCAAGAGAGAAGGAAAAAAGGTTTTTTCTTTGCCTTTTGTTCTCCTCTACTGCTGTATTTTCACTGTGACTACTTCTAATTTACACTTTCAGAGCATCCTCGAGCTCTAAATGAGAGCTCTGTTTCTCTGAGCTGCTCCATGAGTATATTTAGCAATGTTTCCCACAGCGCCCCAACACAGAACAGTGGTGAGAAGTGAGGAGGAGCAGAAAGAAAAAAAACAGAAGGAGAGGAAGATAAACACAGCTAATTAGGAATCTATTGTTAGGTGCGTGAGCAGATTGAAGCCACCCAAACAAAAATTTAAAAAAACAAAAAATCTGCGATATAGACGTCACAGTCAGGCAGCGGACAAACAGGCATACGTGAGGCATGTGCAAACAAAAAACACACACAACAATTAGGTCGCATGCAAATCGGTCCCAACAGATGCATGAGGTGCGACAGGTAGAGACAGCGAGGTGTGGAGAACAGAGAGAAACACAGTAATGAGCGATGGCAGAAATTTAGAAATCAAAAATGAAGAAAGCAAAAAGGTGACGACTTTCAGCACGATGGAGGAAAAACAGTGAGTCAGAGATGCTATTTAGTGTTTGAAGTGCTTTGGTAGAGTGGCAGCTGTAATGAGCTGACAATTATTCATATGTCAGTCACCCACACATGCTTCAGATTGTTTAAAACATTCCCCACACTGTCACTAAATCCCTGGTGTAACATCTTTGATTTTTTTCGAGTAGATGCTTCTTTGTGTTTCAGTTCCATTCTCTGTCGACTGCTTCGCTTACTTTTTAGTGTTTGTTATGACGGGTTAGACTGCTGCAGACTGCCACAGAGAATCAGCTCAGGCTTTTTGTCCTGAGTCAAAAACTGGAAAAACAAAACAAAACCCCCAAAACACACAAGTATGGGACATCAGCCCATTGCAGCTTATCTTCCTCCTTCTGGTACAAGATCTGAGTAGAACAAGAGCTCAACACCACTGCCCAGGAAAGGAAAAAGTATATGGAGTATGCGAGGGGGAAGTGGAAAAGCAGAACAATGGGACAAATAGCAAAGAGGATGAGAGTAGGCACCAAAAGTGAGAGGCAGTGGGGAAGATATGGTAATGAGGAAGAAAGGGAAATCTAGGCAAGAAGGAAAGATGGAGTAAGAGAAAAGGAGAAAAAGTTTCCTAGAGAAGGGAAGACTTGTCCTTAAAGAGTCTTTGACTCCCATGCTGCAATCATGAATAAAAATCACATAAATACAGATAAGTTGTTTTTTACTTTACATACAACAAAATCAAAATGACAAATACACATAAGACAGTGCTGCATGTGCTAATAAAGAAACCGAGATACTAATAAAAATTTCTGGGGCCCAAGTCCATATCAGTTTCTAGAAAGCTTAAAATTCCATTATTGAAATATTAGCTGATATTCTTTGCTAACAGTGCTTTCCAACAAGGTTTTTAGAGCCTATTTAGCAACTTACTGTTGTCAAATAGTCCACAAGCTTCTTCTGCTCAGCTGCAATGCTTAGTCGGCTCCATGTGCTGCAGATAATGGTTTGAGTCTTAGTCTATTTGTTGGAGAAACTGTGTGATGATACTATTTCTAAAATGCTCCATGAATTATTATTTTTTATTTTTTAAATTAATTTTTGTATAACTAATACCGTTAGTGTGTGCAATACCGTAAATAATACAGAGTTCAATATTGGCTGATGATATTGGCAGAGCAAGATAACAGTGTAGCTCTAATGCTAATGGTGATGGAGGGGGAAGGTCTGGGACAGTTCATAGCACACCTTTAACATGATCACAGCAGGGAGAGTCAGTGAAGAGGAGAGGAGGCGAGGCGGGAGGAGGGAAGAGGAAGGAGGCGAGGTGGTTGCATGGGCCTGCCAATACAGATAAATATTTCATCCCACAACACACAGAGTCACTGAGACTGAAGCCCAGAGGGGGAGAGAGGATGGAGGGAGGCAAAGAAATAGATAAAAAAAAAGGCTAAGAGTGAAGACAAGGCAGAAAGACAAAAAGTAAGAGAACAAGGAGAGAGAAAGAGATGGAGAGAGAGTGAGATGGGACAGCTGAGAGACAAAGCTAAGCCTGCAAGGTAAAGGTGTCCTTAACTCTCACATCCAGTGTCCATGATGCTAACCAGAGCTGACATAAGGCACACATGCAGACACACAAACACATACACCGCACCGCGTGCACCCACATACTCAGATATGGTGTCTCAGACACATTTCTATTATTGTACTCTTACTGAGACTGAGGTCTCTCTCTCCTCCAACTCGAATTAACACCTGGAATAAAAAGTGCGCTGGTGTGAAAAGAAAAAGAAAGAAAGCCCGGATGAACAGACAGAAGGTGGAGGTTCAATGTGAAGAGTTCAAGGAAGACATAGAAACGTTACTATAACAGCTTCCAGTCGTGTGGCAAGGTTATCCCCAAATTCTGGCACCTGGATTTGACTCTTTTAAGATGCCAAAGCATTAGCAGAATTAGAGACTAATGTGTAGACACTGTCTACAGCTGTTTCTTTAACGTGTCTTTTTTAAAAGTGGACAGCGCTGAATACAAGGGTAAGATAAGAAGATGAAGGCATGTTAAAAACAGATCACTCAAACCACTTACCAGTGTTGTCTGGGGGGCATCTTTCTTAGTGCATGGGTCCTGATGCTTCCCAACAAGGATGTAACAGAAAGAAATCAATGTACATTTCTTGTCTTATCCTGCACACTTTAGTAAGTTGCAAATGATTTTGTCTTGCCATAATGTAATACCATGTGGATGTTCTTGAAATATTTGGCTTTCTTTGCACTAACAAATTCTTTGCTCTTGACTGGCAAATAATGAAAGTAATAATTGTGTGCAGGGACCCTCTGACTTAGTCTAGTTAAACTTGGATGCAAATGGTCAGTTGGACAACTTGGATATTAGAGATAAGGTGTCTCCACTGCTGACTTGTAATTCAGTTGTGCAAACTCCATTTTTAGGTTGATTTAAGGCATGGTGTTGACTCTGTGTAACAAGTCATTGACATAGCGAAACAAGAAGGTACCTTTCTCAAAGCTTATGCTACAAAGTTGAAAGCACGCATCTCTATAAAATGTGATTATATGGTATACAGGATTTAGAGTGAATTCATCTGACCTATGAAGCTTAGCCAGAACTGCTGCTATATATATATATATATAAACCCTTCAGCAAAAACACAGGAAAGCATACAGACACCTAATGACAGTGTCTCTGTTTCTGGAATATCAGATATCATCCTCTGACCTGTCCCTGTTCTCCGTCCCTGTTAAAAAATATATATTTCTCCAACAAAGACTGACACTGACAGTTATTTGTGGCATATGTGTGATATGTTGCACATTCTAGTAGGCTTTAAAGTGTTTCTGACTGTTCAGGACAAGGCTCAAAGGAAAGTACATGTGTGCATGTATTACTCATGCTGTGAGTACATAAATGTATCGTCACGGTCCCTCTGTGTGGATCCATATCCATTTCAGTGGACAAGAAATGATTCCCTGTAGTATAAAACATACTTGGTTTAAGGTTGAGGCTAGGTTATATTTAGGTTAAGACTGGGGTTAGGCAAGTGCTTATTATTGTTACCATAATAGTAAATGTCCAGGTGTGTGTGTGTGTGTGTGTGTGTGTGTGTGCGTGTGTGCGTGGGTGCGTGTGTGTGTGTGTGTGTGTGAGAGGAAGTGAGAGAGAAAAAGCCCAGTGAGGTCAGTGTAAAGTCTACATCTTTCCATTTCCTCCCCCCCCTCTCTTCTTTTTCTCACTTTTACCTCTCCCTGCCTTTTTTCACACCATTCCCTTCATCATCAGCCTACACCTCTCAACTCGCTATACTCTCCTGTACTTTGATTTATTTTTCTCTCTCAACATCTCTCTTCACCCTTCTGACACTTTCTTTTACCATTTCTCTACCTCTGTTTATGCTATAGGACTGTGCAGAGACAGAAGTGGACAGGAACAAGTGCTGTACCCTATGTAACATGTTCTTCACCTCTGCAATTGTGGCACAGTCCCACTACCAGGGCAAAACCCATGCCAAGAGAGTCCGCCTGGTGCTGGGGGAGCCACCCAGTGTACCCACAGCCATAGCCAACCCCACAAACACAGGTATTGCACCCAGTCTTGTTGTTATATTGACCTGTGTTAGACTTTAACATAAAGATTTAACTCAGATATTTAAACACTGTACTTACTAAAGCTGTGCAGCAGTTTGCAAATGGTGTAGTAAGGCACGCTGGTGTGCCTTTGAACCAAATCCTGGTGTGCTGTGAGATTTTATGGCATCCATAGTTATAAATGAAGGGAACTCCAGTCTCATTTTGCAGTTGCTGGATGGTGGGATTTATCCGTGTGTGATACATCAAAGGCCCTGAATGACACCAAGGAAGTTAATAAGGGGGAAAAAACACATCATTTTCTTGTGTGGAGTAACTACCTATCACTGCAGGAGACACACAAATTTTAGAAAAGAGAAAAAAAAACTGTCAGCAGATACTATCACAAAATCCTGTGTCTCTTGGCTACAGAAAGACCTGGCGTGCCAACACCATTCAAATGCATCACCTGTGAGAAGTCTGCTAATGCTAAGAAAGTGCCAGGCAAGATAAAGAGGCTCTTGGAAACCAAACAACCCTTCTGACAGAAACCCAGCCCATTTCAAAAGCTTGCTGGATTTGAACCACATGCAGCAAGGACTTTTGTTGTCTGATAGTTGGATAGAGGCAAGCCATATGGTAGTGGACGAGCAATAGTCTTGCAAAAAAAAGAAAATTAGTCTTTGTCAAAAGTGAAACTAGTGAGAATAAAATCAAAACAAAAAACTAAAGATGTGCCAGACAACACAGAGGCTATTTTGCACAGATATGAATATGGGCATGCCCTGAAATATTGGCTTGCCTCAAAAACTTTGAAAACCACAGTCACGGTGCTTTGTTTCTGTTACAGCAGTCACAGCAGCAGAACAAGTCAAGGCAGTGTCCAAATATTCTTTGAGCTTTGGACAAAAAAGTAAAAAGAGCATTAAACTGTTCCTTTAAGCATCAAACAGCAGACACGGCTCTGCTCTTGGTCACAAGTTGTTTTTGGTGGATCTCTGCTCTCTTTTCCTGTTCCTCCATCTTTCTTTACTGTTGCTGATGAGTGACAAAGCCTCTCCCAGCAGTCAACAGACTACGAGTTAACAGGCTAGCTAGCTAACATGCCCTTTGACAGTATAGTTTTGTGACTGTGCAACTATCAAGACCTGTGTTCACAGATATTTTTTTGTGCTTGAAGCACCCATGGCCAGACTTTTTTAGATTGTTTCTGTCATGCGCTGATTGTTGCTATATTACTGTGCAAAGTAATGAGCCAGTCCTCATTTTTTTGTATTTTCAGACTTTCTTGGAATTTTTAAAAGTAGTCTTGCGTAATAGTTCTCCAAGGGTTTTAAGGGTCTTTCAAAGTCTTCGAACATTGGCTGATTTCGCACTCATTTTCAGTCCAGTCCTTGTACCTGATTATTTTCAGAAGAATGTTTTTTGTTGTTTGTTGTTTTGCTGAGTTTTTGTTGTTTGTTTCTAGCTTTGTTCTTTGATTATTTGTTAAGCCAAATCATTCAAGCATAAAAAATACTGTTGTGCCTACACAAAATAGTAAAAATGAAAGTAAAGTAGTATCTTTAGTCACTTTGGTATTAGCAGTCGCTTTCAAAAACCACCAACAAGATGTTTCCCAAAGAGCTATTATCTGAACGGTTGGCATATTTTTGCAAGCTGTGTGGCTTGTCCTTAAAAATCAAAGGAAACTAGATAAGTTGAATAACAAAAACTATCATTAGCATATCCAGCAATGTCTTATGTGTATTTCTATAATACTATCTAATGCAGATAAACCATATTGCAAGTCATGTCCATAGGACTGAGAGATGTGTTTGGCACTTCAGTTAATCCATCAACTGTTCACTGTCAACAAGCATTTCTTAAGGAAGGGAAACAAGGAGAAAAGGCTGAGGTATGAGGTATTAAAGTAGGTAGAACTGGACTGAAAATCAGTGTCAACTTGTCTTATGGAGTGATAAATCCAAATTTTAATTGTTTGGTTTATCATCAATATGTACAGAGGAGAACAGTAGAGGTATAATAGTGAGTGACTTTTATAGATTGCTTTAGCAATCTAAAAAACATTCTGGAGGCTCTGTCATTGTTTGGGGCTGCAATTCACCAGTGATGTTGGAGTTCTTGTCAAAACTGATGGAATTATTAAAATATAAAAATACTGCCAGATTTTGATCTACCATGCATTACCATCCCAAACCCACTACACAACATTACTGAAGCAGTGTGGGATCATCTTGACAGTGAATGAAATAAAACACAGCCAAGATCCAAAGAAGAGCTTTGGATGTCCGTCAAGAATCCTGGAGAACTATTCATGAAGACTACTTAAAGAAATTACAACAAAGCGTGCCTAAGAGAGTTCAGGCTGCGTTTTAGAATAAAGGTTCTCATACCAAATGTTGACTTACAAGCTTGTTAGAATTTTTGCCTTAATTGCATTTATGTTTGCACATATTTCAATAATTCACTGCACCGCTTCCCCATTTTCCTAGGAAAATATAAAGAAGTAAGGGATAGTTCAAGTCTTCTGCACATTGCTGTTGGTTACAAACACCCTCTTTAAAATATACAATGCTGATATTGATTGACTTGGTAAGAGAAGTGATCCTGATGAGTGCAGAGGTGTTCCAAAAGCCCAGCTGTTTTCACCTGACAGCGCTGTGAGCACAGTATAAAAACATGCTCTGTCCTGATGGTGTTTCTGTGGCGACAACTTTAAATGCTGTCAGTGGTGAGCTTCACAGGATTTGTATAGATGCTGTCTCTGGACATGGGCTCTTATACATGTCTATTTTGACAGAGTTTGAATCATTAATTGTTCGCCTTTATTCATTATTACATCATATGATTAGAACCTTGAGTCAGAAGTGACTCAAAACTTTATTCTGGTTAATAATATAACACATTTAATGCTATTAGAAAGCTACACTAGGCATCTTGTCTCTTTAGCATTTAAAGGGCATTAAAAATTCCTATCAGTTACGAAATCTCAACCAGAATACTGGATGCACCAGTATAGCATTCAGCAAAACATAATAAACAGAAAAGAATCTATTATTCTTCTAAGCTAAGCTATGCATCTATAGGTTATCATTGCTGATTTTAACACACAAAGCCTGTCATCACCAGAGACCACAACTGGGTTGTCAAAAAGACTCTCACCTCTGCTCGTATATATCCCCTGTTTGTGACATGTTTTACTGAACTGAGAACTATTTTTACTTCAAAGCCTTTATTTTTTTATCTGAAGTGGATTTGGACAGCTTTAGTGATGGTTCAGTCAAAACTACTAGCCTGGGATTCAAGGGGAAATGTGTTTGAAAATGGCAACATGCCAGAGGCCCAAGAAGTAAAACTTAGAAGATGAGGCACACAGACAGACTTTAATTTACAAAAGTCTCCTGATTAGTAAAATGTGTTCTTAACAAATCAAGACATCTACTGATTGATTTTTTTTTTTTTTTTTTTTTGTTCAAGCACATGATTGTTCAAGATTAGTGTGTTTTTAAGTGTCTGTGCTGCTAAGTTGACTCCAGGGGAGCTTTACATAATGTGATTCAAATTGGATTCAAAGGGAAAACTCACAGAGCTACAAACGCACAATCGCTACAAAATGGAGTGTTATAATCAAGCCCCTGAGTGACTTTTGCTAAACTCTGGCCTACTTTTGGGGAAAGTGTCACTTCTGTACAGGCACTGTAATGCAGTTTCCTTCATTCTGTGACAGTAGGACCTGAAGGAAAAGAAACAAGAGAACAAGAAGAGAGAAAGACTGACCTGGGAGAGAAGAAGAGGATTTCAGGAGAGATTAAAGTCAAAAAGCACCCTTCATGATCATTCCGAGATGAGCGCGCCACAGAAGATGCACAGCCAAGCTGACAGGCTTGAGCACACATGGGCATAGAAACACACACATGCACACACAATCATTAGAAGAACACAGAGGCAGGGTGACTGATGTAGGCACTCATGGCATTCACTTGCATCTCAGGACACATGGGCACTAACAAACACACTAACACATATGCCCACAAACAAACAACACAGTGGGGATAGAAATAGTGGGGTCCATGTGTGTCGGAGAAGCCTTTGAGAGGTGGAGAGCAGAGATTGTACCTGTGCTCCCTCCTGATGCACATCACATCCCCATACACTTCAACCTAACACCTCTTCCTCCAGCATGCACACTATCGAGCACACTGCCTATGCCCCACTCTGTGAAAAACACTTATTTCTGCTCCAGTGTGCAGAGATCAGAGTCAGGAGAGGAGAAGTGGTGGTGAAACAAGGGATAGAGAGGAGAAAAAAAATCACAGGGTCTCTCCCTGTTGCTGCTCATCACATGCAGTTCCATAGAGCTGTCAGAACCGAGGAGTGTCATTTACGCACGGGCACACGCAAGCGCACATGAATGCTACACTGGAGATTTGATGATGGACTTGCCTTTGAGCTCAATAGCAATAAAATAAAATGACAGTAAGAGAGTTGCAGGGCTGAGTTTTGAAAGTGAGACGATGGCAAACACAAGCAAAGGGAATGTGAGTGGGTGTGGTTGGTGAGATGAACAGAGACACAGCCATAGATACAGTAACTATGTGAACAGAGCCTGAAGACACATCAAGGTACCAATCAGCTCAAAGGGCTAGAGTCAGTCCGGCACGGGCCCCCACACTAAAAACGACACATAAACGAACCCACCTCACACCCGTGGTCACTGGTCAATGATTCATGCTGGCATTTGTTATCAGTAGACGATGGTTATTGTGAAAGAAGTGATATGACTCATCTGAGCTTCAAAGCATGTGTGAGTGGGCTTTTGTTTGTGATATAAAATGTGAACTAAACGTGCGGCATCGGGGCTATGTACTCACAGTCAGTATAACTCGGGAGTCATTGACACATTGTGGATGGCAAATCGGCACATTTGGACATGCCATCTGGCACTGTAATCTTTCTCACGCAATTTGGCTGTGGACATAACCCCCCCCCCTACCATCCCTTCTCAGGATGATCTGTTTGGTACACATACTGTACCTTACACATGCAAACAGCTTATTCTGGAGCTTCTTTCACACACACACACACGCACGCACACACACACACACACACATGCACACACACACATATACAAGACTTCACACATTTTCTTAAACATGGCTTACACATTCAGTCCGCCACCCAAACACCCACTTGCACACACAGACGCATGGGTAGCCACACGTGTGTACGCAGTCTTCACTGTGAGAGTTACAACCCCGTCCTGTGGACATGTCCGTGCCTGTTGGCTATTAATGGGCAATCACCATGGTAACCAGTGCCATGTCATGAGTAGCAGGTCACCTGGAAATCTGCCGTTTCTTTTTTTTTTTCTTTTTTTTTCCCCCTTGCAGAGGACAGGAGAAGTGAGATGGTACAGGTTGGGGAAAAAAAGATAAAACAGGAAGGTTCAGGAGCCAGTCTCTAACACTTGCAGACTGGACCCTGGAGTGCAGATGGCCTCCTTCCAGCCATCATCTATGCTCCACATATGTGGCTCACAGCAATCCATTTGCTCTTTGCTCTCAGCCTTGATGAGTACAATCTGATTACTGAGTTTTTAAATGTAAATGTGATTTTTCAAGCATGTATTTGAGATTTCATGTGTCTGGAAAGAGTATGTGTGTGAGAATCTGTGCAAATGCATCACATTTTCATGTTAACGAGTTTCATGAAAATATTTTCATTTCATGTAATTTTCACATTAGAGCTCAATTTGCATTTGAATTCATGTTAATATCCTCCCTCCCTCACTCTCCCTTTCCTTCTCCTGTTCTCATTTCCTTCTACAATCTCTTACCCTTGACTTGTCTCTAACGCCTATCTTTTCACTTCCTCTTTCAGATTCCTCCCCTTCCACCCCACTGCCTACAGACCCCGCGTCGTGCCCCCCTCCTCCACCTGCCCTACCCTGGCCCATGGCGGTGGTCAGTGGTAATGGTGGGAGAGAGGCTGGGAAATATTGCTGTCTGTGTGGAGCCTGGTTCAACAACCCTCTGATGGCCCAGCAGCATTACGAGGGCAAGAAACACCGCAGGAATGCAGCCAGGGCGCGCCTCCTGGAGCAGCTAGCAGGCAGTCTGGATGCCACAGAGAGCACAGGTCAGCCTCTTGGACCCAAGCCCAGCAAAAGTGGCAAATGAAGGGCAGCAAGGGTGTTACGACTTTGTCAGAGGAAAGACGATAAGTGGGAGATCAGATGCAAGCTGTGCAGCAGTGAATGAGGATTCATGAATTGCTCATATGCCTTTCAGTGTGGGGGTACATATCATATGTTAAACTGAGGTAAGGCAAACCAGTTATTCATTGATAAATTTAGCACCATCAGCACTAGTTAGTGTTGAGATCCCAGCTAACATGCATTTGGAGAAAAACATGGTAGTGTTTGCAAGAATTAGCCAAAGCTTCTTCTTTAAGTCAACTACCTCTACATTCCTACTGCTGGTATCTGTTTCACTCATGGTCACAACACAACAGTATATGTCAAAAGCTGTATGTGAAGTGTACAAATGTGATTAGTTATTTCATGTCTAAGAGATTTTATGTCTATTTTATTAGTCCTGGCAATCTGGCAACCACCGGTTATGAGAGAAAAATGTTTATTCCCCAACCATTTGATTGCTGGAGGTTTCTGGCAGTTACTGTGAAATTGTTTGCTACAGCTGCAGTTAAAGGTTTAGAGACTGTTCAATGAGCCCTTGTAACCACTAGTCACTAAGGACAAGTATATATTCTGGGACCAATTGGTGAGTGGTTTCTGGAGGTTACTGGCAGCTGCTAGCATGCAGTTACTCCACCGAAAACCTCCTTGCAATTACTTTGGTCACTAAACAGTTACAGCAGTTGCCCATAGTTTGCATGGGAGACACCAGCTATGCTGCATATACTTGCTAACTACTCGCTAACCAGTAGCGAAACTGTGCAAAGGGGGATCATTCGACTTGAAAACTGTTTGGTTGCTTTTTCTTTGAAGGCAAAAGTTCTTCGTTGCCAGTTTTTCTTGCTTTTCTTTAGTTTCATTACAGGTCAGACAGTGAAAGACAGTGTTTGCAGAAAAGCCAATGTCTTTCATGTAAACTATGGGTGCGGCAGTCTGCTAGCAATCAAAGCAATCACAAGGAGAGATTGAAATTGATTTTTGCAATTAATTTTACCAATCATATGCCAACAGCCTCCAGCAACAACTCGCCAACTGGTTGGTGAATTATCCTAATGACTGGAAGTTGGTTGCGGGTCTCTAGGCCTGCATGACTCAGGCCTTAGGCAGACTTAGTCAGAGAAAATCACTCAAGTCACATTGTGCAAATTTCTCAGATGGTTTCTAGAAAGCTTATGTTACTAACTTGAGTAAGAGTTTTAAAATATCTGGTTAATTAACAAGTAACATGGGTCCAAAATGAAGTATAGGAGCCAGCATTTTTTTTAAAATACTCACCAAGGATACAAAGGACAGACTCACCCTGACCATTTCATTTTCATGTAAACGTAAGATTAAATAAGTTCAGTGCTCTATAAAAGTTGTTTTTCTATATGGCAGAGATCATCCATTATCCAAAAGAAATATTTGCTCTTTGCAACTTACTGTGAAAAATTTCCAGTCCGTTTGCTGCAGCCTAACCTTCGATGCCAGTTGTCTGGGTTTGGGCACTTTGAATTACAGCACAGTTTTCACACTTATTAGTCTTAGCACTGCAGTGTGTTAATGGGAGGGTAAGGGGTCTCCTGGCACATTGCAAAAAGCATACTTAAGAGATAATGCAGTGCACAGCAGAGAAGGCTCAACAGGTGAAATGCACCACATTACTTCCATACATAC